>CAUYTI010122696.1:0-16597 GCA_963575145.1 Galago senegalensis | reverse complement strand
ACAGGCACCCGCCACAACGCCTGGCCATTTTTTGGTTGCAGCCATCATTGTTGTTTGGCGGGCCCGGGCTGGGGATTTGAACCCGCCACCTTAGGTGTATGTGGCTGGCACCTTAGCCACTTGAGCCACAGGCGCCGAGCCAACCACATTTCTATAAAACAAGAACAAAGGGGGAGGAATCACATACTGCATTTTAAGACTTTAGTCTATACAATGTCAAGATTCAATATTACAGTTGGTTTAGGAGTCAGCTATAATAAAGACACTACCGTGTTGGCCAAAGGATAAGCTCATTGATTAATAGAATGGAATAGAGGGTCCAGAAATTATGCACCTCTGCTGCTCTTTATCAATTGGGCATTGGCAGTTAATGGGAAACGATAGTCTTTACTATCTAGTTCTGGAACAACAGGACATGTGTATATAAAATATTACCCTAGGATGGTGCCTGCGGCTCAAGGAGTAGGGCACTGGCCCCATATGCTGGAGGTCACAGGTTCAAACCCAGCCCTGGCCAAAAAAAACTGCAATAGCAGTTTTTTATAAAATATATATATATTACCCTAGACACAGACCATGTATCTTACAGAAAGATTAATTCAAAGTGAATCAAATACCAAAATATAATGCAAAATATATACATAAAAATATAAATATAAAAATAGGGAAAGAAATTTATACAACTGAGTTTGTTGATGACTTTTTACCTTAGCGATTGGATTTAGGATTCAGGTAGGAAATACACGGAATGAATCATTGAACATTTTCTTTTCCAGAAAGTAATATGATGCTCCAAAAATACAGCAGTAAAGGACACAAGAACCAACAGGAAAAAAAAAAAATTCCAGTGGTCAAAACTGAAACAATTTGAACAATGAAATAAATGACATAGCAATAGATTATAACCCAAAGTATAAAAGAAGTATCCATGTGTTGGGCTGATACAAGTAAATGATTGAATAAACCAACAAATGGAGAGGAGTAAGCAAATCTTCCATGCAGAAAAATTCCAAATAAATTATTTAGCTACCACATTTAGAGGAGGTAGAGGGTAACATACCGCTTCTAATATGTATTTTATCTAGTTACTTCCTCCTACAGAGTACAATGTGGAAAGAGGAATGAAAAGTAGCTTTCAAGTGGAAAACTTTGACACTTTGCCAGGTGGCAAAAATGAACATCATTAGAGATGAATCATGTTAATAGGCACCCCTGAAATAATGTGATAAGAATTTTAGGTTGCATCAGTGGTCTTCCTCTCCAAACCCATATTTACCATGAGAAAAAAAAATCATGCAACCCCCAATGGAAAGATATCTAATGATATTGTACTTGACCAGAACTTCCCCAAACTGCCAAGATATCTCATAGTCTACAGGAGTCTGAGAAGACTAAATATAATTTGACATCTGGATAGAATTCTGAAACAGAAAAAGGACAGAAAGTAAAAATTAAGAAATCTGAATAAAATATGAACTTTAATTCAATGATTATCTGTGAAAACATTGCTATAGTAATTTTAACCAGAGGAAAACCTAGATGTAAAAAAGATTGGGCTACAGTCCCAAATGCCATAAACCCATATGTTGAAATCTCATAAGATCAAATTTCCTAAGGTCTAAAATCTGGAATATTCCATTTATGAAAAATTAAAATCCCAAAGTATAATTCTGGAAAAAGTACTTTAAAAAATTCCTCAAAAGACATCTCTGATTATGACAAATGTATCTTGCTCCGTAAGATTATATCTTGCTCTTATCTATTTTTATCTTTCTCAATAAACTTTGTCTCATGCTTTCCTTAAAAAAAGAAAAACACACATTTACTTACATTTTAAAAGGTGATTTGAGAAGCATATAAAAACGCAATGCAACATTTTACAGGCCACTTTATACCATAAAATAGGCAATAAGAATATACATATTGTTTGCAAACATAAACACTCAGGTATAATGATAACAATTGCACATATATAACAGTTATGCACAGATGAACCATATTTATAAAAAAAGACTAAAAAGCGAAATGCAGCAATGTATATCACTATGGTCAGTCATTGTGTGTGCCTATCATAGCTTTATAACTGTGGTCATCTGAAATATCATGATCTACAGCCTAAGTCTTTTTGACTTGGATCCAAAACTACAGTGCAACTATCCCACATATAACAGAAGATACAATAATTATAATTTTCAGAATTTTAGACATTAGGAATTTTGATCTGTAGAGATTTGTGATCTTATAAGATTTCAACATTTGAGCTTATAAAGTTCAGGATTATGTCTTTTTTGATTATGATTGGCACTGAGTCTGAAGTACACACAGACTAATATTCTTGCAACTTCTAAACTTTTCTAAAACAAAAAGTTAATTTTTCTTTCTCTCCTTTTGTCTTTTTTATGTTTTTCTATGAATTTTAACACTATTCCACTTGTTGCATCAATATTTCATCATAGATTCTAATGGTCAATTTAAATTTTGTATATTGATTCATGACACTGAATCGGAACTTGACTGAACTTTTATCTTTCCTTACTCATCTTAATCTTATAGAATTTCGTTAAGAGTTAGTTGTCACTAAATATCTTATAGCAATGATAATTTTTTAGCTTCTTAAATTATTAGACATAATACAAAAGAGGAACTCTGTCTGCCCTTTGGTGGAATAATTAATAGCAATTTACTGACCAGGAACAATATGCTTAAAAGTTGTTTTAAATTATTTTCACATTAAGGCAAACGTGATAATTTAAAATTACATAAAGTGTATGAAGAGATTATGCACCCTTATAAAGGAAGTTGTTTTTTGTTACTTTTAGATAGATAGATAACTAAATTTGGGCATCCTAGTCATTTGCCTCAATCTGAGAGCATAGTTTTTAAAATCCTTTCTTTTCTATTCCTTAAAGTTTTTTATATTTGGGAAGTATCTTTATTTCATGGCAGTATATGATCTAAGTAAGTGGTTCTCAACCTATGGGTTGTGACCCACAGGAACTATATTAAAGGTTCATGGCATTAGGAAGGTTGAGAACCACTGATCTAAGTAGTTTTACAGTATTATTAAAAAAGGGTTATTATCTACCTCTTTTCTTGAATTAGTAAATAAATATACTCAGAAAATAGACCTGTATGAAAACTACCAAATTCACAATCATAAAAAATTACAACAAATTTCCGTTATTATAACTAAGTAAAACTCACGCTGTGGTTGTAACTATCTTGTCAAACAATATCAAAATAAGCCATGGAAATCATATCAGGACAGTCTTTGAAATTCTAAGCCAAGCTGGTTCACTCTATCCTGTGCACTTACAGAATATCTGCTTTGAACTTGATGTCCGCTTGTTTCACATACTTGCTTCTTAACCAAATAACATGGCATGGGGTTAATTTTACATTTTTAATCCCGTATATCACATTATAAACAGTTATATATTTGGTGCAGATTTGTAAAAAGAGTTTTAAAGATAACTTCAAGAAAGTCCAGGGTGATATTCAATAATATCATGCTTTGTTTCTAAAATAACATTATTTGCTTCTATTAGAAATTGTGGCAAAAAATTTAAAAACAACTAATATGAATTTCTGATAGCTTCTTCTATACACATTGTTTGATAAATTTATTAATGAACCAAGAAATATCCAAAGAGTAGAACTTCTAAAAGACAAAGAACCAAAGGAAGGCCTGAATAATGGACAAACTAGGTAAGCAGTTATAAGTAGATATATGTAAATCATAAAAGTGTGTTCATAATAGTCACAGATGCCTTCATTAAAATATCTTGTGAATGATCTTTTTAATTTATGTTGGACGAGATTATATGGAAATAGAAATTTAAGTACTAAAACAAATGCCTAACTAGTTTCCTCTCCAAAAGCTAATATTTGCATTCCTGACACACTGCTCTTCCTGAAAATGCTATCATTAGTGAACACAAATCAGTTGAGGGGTTGCTATGTGTAAGGCTGTGTCAGAGTTCAAGGGAACAAAATGTGTAATAAGACATAGTTCATAACTTTTCCTTTTTTTTATTAAATCATAGCTGTGTACATTGATGCAGTCATGGGGTACAGTGTGCTGGTTCTATATATAATTTGAAATATTTTCACCAAACTGTTGAACATAGCCCTCATGGCATTTTCTTAGTTATTCTGTTAAGACATTTATATTCTACATTTAGAAAGATTCACATGTACCCTTTTAAGATAAACCATAGATGTGCTCCCACCAATCACCCTCCCTCTCTAAAGTAGCTGAGTATTCTCAGTTGGGAGATTTTGGTAACCCTCAGATCCTTGCCTGTAAAGTGCCGATTGTAGCAGAACCTCCCTGGCTACCTCCTCCTTCATTCATTCATGTGCTTCAGCCATTCTTCACTTTTTTCATAGCACTAGTGTTGAAAGTCACTATTTTCCCCTTCTGACTATAACAGTAACTAAAAAAGATAAATTTTTAAAATTTCCCCTGTTGTTAATTTTTAAAATTATCTTGTGGTCAGAAAACACACGTCTATGATTTTCGATAATTAAATTTAATTGGTTTGTCTTAGGGCATAACATATGGTCTATATACTGGACATTGCTTCGTGTAAACTGCAGAAGAATGTGTCTTCTATGTTGTAGGGTGGAGTGTTTTATTGATGTCTGTTAGGTTTAGTTATAATGTTTTTCAAGTCTCCTATATCCTGATTATATTCATTATTGAAAGTATGGTGTTAAAATCTCCAACTGTTAGTTATAAATAATGTATTTCTCCCCTTAAGTGAACTGGTCAACCAGGGATACTCTGAGTGGGATTAATCTTGGGGATGAATAGCCTCCTTTATGCTTTTCTTGGTTTCTAATTCTCACCAATGCCCTCCATACCCCTGCTCATTGACAAAACCCTGATGGTGCTGTCCATGCTGGTCAGACACAGGCCAAGATGAGGGCAATGGTGAGGAGTCTTGCAGGGAAAAATGAAACAGGATTGGAATACGAAGACCTAGTTATGAAAACTTGATGAGTTCTAGGTAAGATATTTTGACGGCTTCAATGAACATGGTAAGAATGCAGGAGGTGAGAAATTGTGAGATATTTTGATGGCCATCAAAAGAGCTTGCTGCAGATTCTAAATGAGAGAGAGAAAGAAGAATCAGAGATTTCTGTTGGTTTTTGTTCTGCACTACTGGGTAGATGGCGTGCTCTTTGGTGAGATAGGGGGAAAGGAGGTATGTAGGAATGTATTTTGGTAGAGGAATGAAACAGAGAAACTCCTCTAAATATGTTAACTTTAAATTAGACACCCAAATGGAAGTTCTGAGCAGGTGGCCGGATATTTTTGTCTGTAGCACAGAGAGAGATTGAAGTTGGATATGTAAATCTCAGAGTCACAAGCATATAGATAGTATTTAAAACCATGACAATGAGTATCGATAAAGAAGATAAAGAGTCCAAGACTGGGACATTCCAACAATTCAGGGTTTAGAAGAGGAAAAAAAAATTCTTGAAACAGAAACTGAGAAAGAGTATACAATAAGATGGGAAAAAACGCAGGTCTCAGAGATAGGAAAATAAAGAGACTCAAGAAGGAGAGAAGTGTTCTTAAATGTAAAGAGAACAGTGCCTTAAATATACCTGGACTGAGGGGGAGGGGAAGTTACCTACTGCCATCATCATAAAAGCTCAGCCTTTGGATTTAGCTAAGTCAATTTTAATCTGATATCTGGTCCTTGTGAGTTCTTGACCTGGGCCTGTCTTGCTAAGTATCAATTTCTTCAATCATAGAATAATGGGGGTAGGGGCTGTGGATGATTAAGGGTAAGTTATTTTATCTGGAACTGTAGAAAAGTGCAAGTGAGATTATGAGTATAAATGTGTCAGATGAATTTTTAAAATAATTTTCCAAAGAATTCAGAAAAAAAGTACAACTTATGTCTGATTTGAGAATTAAGGAAAAATTAAGAAGGTTGCCTTTGAGACAAAAAAAGGAATGAATGGAATTTTGTCAAGCAGTTTGGAATAGAAATAATTTTGAGCATAGAAAAAAAAATGAGCAAAGTCCCAACATTTATCAAATATAGGGCTCATTTGGAAGAATGGTAAGTTGAATTTTTTTTCCATGAAATTAGGTGGGAGTATTGTATAACCTTGAGGCTCTATGGTGGAAAAATATTGGAAACATAGTAAACGACATGCTAAGGAATTTGGATTTTATCTTGCAGACAGTAAAAAAAATAATAATAATAATTCATATTTTTGAGTAGGTGATTAAGCTAATCAGAACAGGTCTTGAAAAATTCATATGCTATGGTGAATAAGTAGTGCTGGAATGAAGATTATTGGGTATTTAGATGGAGACATAGCTAAGGGCTTACACATTTTATTCACAACTCATTCACGTGGGTAAAAAAGTAACTTGTGAAACTTAGTATAATCCACTGGGCACATGAATACATGTTAAATGTGAAGCTTCATTTTGCTATGGAGGTGCAAAAGCATCATGAGACCAGGCTTGTCCAAGTCTTTACTATAAATGCATTGTTTTGATGGAACCAGAATGCCAAGGTGCCTACAATCCTGCATGCTGGGAACATACTCAAGGAAAAAAAAATGTTGTTTAGGAAGGGTGAAGCCAGGGCGATCCTACTCTGTCTGCAGGCAGTGAGAGGCAAGGGGAGTCGTTTTAAAAAGAGTGGTAATATCCAATTTCCCCACCATCATTTATTGAACAGGGATTCTTTCCCCTGGTGTATGTTATTGTCTGCTTCTTTGAAGATCAGGCGGCAATACCAGGATGGAGAGAAATGCAAATCAAAACCACAATGAGGTATCACCTGACTCTAGTGAGAATGACTTTTATCAAAACAATCCCAAAACAACAGATGCTGGTGTGGATGTAGAGAGAAATAAACACTTATATATACCCTGTGGGTGGGGCTGAAAACCAGTACAACCAATGGAAATTCATATGGAGATATCTCAGAGAACGATCAAGGAAAGTAGACCCAGGATTCAATCCAGCAATCCCACTATTGGGTATTTAACCAAAGGAAAAACGAAGTCATCTCATCAAAAAGACACGTGGACTTATTTATCGCAGCACAGTTTACCACTGCAAAGATATGAAATCAACCCAAGTTCTCATCAATACGTGAGTGGATTAATAAAATGTGTTGTATGTATAGTGTGGATTACTACTCAGCCATGAGAAAGGTGAACAGATACCTTTTTTAACAACCTGAATGGAACTGGGGACCAGTTTTCTAAGTGAAGTATTTGAAGAATGGAAAAAAAAAATACCACATGTCCTCACTATTACATCAGACCTTACCAATCAATATCTATGTAGACATTTGGTTGTGAAGCTTAACAGAAAACAAGCAGGTGAGAGGAGAAGAAGAAGAAGTTCACACATAGTGGGTACAATGCACATTACTTGGGTAATGAGCATCCTTATAACTTTGACTCAAACTGTACAAAAGAAATTCATGTATCCAACAAACGTACCCTCAAAATATTCTGAAATTCTTATGTATATGTATGTATTATTTTGTAAGGCAAGCATAGGACGAGGATTTTTGAGGAAGAGAAAGGTAGACTTACAGAGTAGAGCAAGATACCTTCTCCATTGCCAGGGCAAGTAGACAAAGCAGCAAAGAGGTGAGGCCTATTCTGAACCTTAAAAGAGAGTAGGACTAATGTTGCTAATTGTTCAAAGTTACTAAGTAGAGCAGCTAAGGGCTTGTCCTGTATACAGGACATATTATGGATTTGAAAGGTAGTCTTGGTGCTATCACAGATTAGAAAACACTAGGAAAGTCACTTGTTTTAATATGGGCTGTTTTTCCTTTGTACAGAAAAAATTGGATAGTGTTCCTATTTTAGAGTCTTGAACATGAGATAATTTTTGGATTCAAGGTTTTTCAGTCTCAACCATGGAATCATTTTAAAATGCAAAATCTAGAAACACGACTGGGGCTAAAGCACTGAAAATACACTTGGTTAAATGTTGTTCTATGTACTTCATCAGACCAGACAGCAAAAAAATTACGTGGATCTTACATGCTAATTTTATTTTATTTTACTTTATTTTTTTTTTTAAAGACAGAGTCTCAGTTTATCACCCTCGGTAGAGTGCTATGGAATCACAGCTCACAGCAACCTCCAGCTCTTGGGCTTAGGCGATTCTCTTGCCTCAGCCTCCTGAGTAGCTGGGACTACAGGTACCCGCCTACAACCCCTGGATATTATTTTGTTGTATTTTGGCTGGGAACGGGTTTGAACCCTCCACCCTTGGTATATGGGGCTGGTGCCCTACTCAATGGGCCACAGATGCTGCCCACATGCTAATTTTATATCCTTGCTCTACCATTTACCAGGCGACTAGCTGTGACCTCCTTACCTAATCTCTATGACATTCCATTTGCTCATCTGTAATATGTTGATTAATATTTTCCATTCTTCAGGATTGTCTTAAATATCAGACTTAATGTACCAAAATTACTCAGTGCAATGTCTGGTACTCACATAGCTTCTGTAGCAGGCAATCAATAAAGGGCAGTCTTATTTTTTGTTTGTTTGTTTGTTTGTTTTTAGTAGTAGTACGTTTAGCTGAGTTTAAGTGTGTTGTTTTCAATCATAATATTGGAGTTTAAGTATTTGTCAATGAATTTTTTTAGGCCTTTATTGAGATACAATCCATAAACCATAATATGTACCCATTTTCTAGAGTACAGTCCTAGGGACTTCTAATTATAGTATAGCTACTGACTGAGACCACTAACGAAGGGCAAGTCTACATCTGTCTCTAAAGATTTGTCTATTCCAGATACTCAATGTAAGTTGAATCAGAAAATGTAATGTTTTGCTACTCATTTCTTTCTCTTAGCATATTTTTAAAAGGTTCATCCATGCTATGTCACATCAGTATTTTATCCTGTTTTATTGCCAAGTAATGTTCTATTTATGGTTATACCACATATTTTTAGCCATTCATCAGCTGATGGACATTTGTTGCTAGTTTTTAGCTATTATAAATTTATCTACAATGAATTATCCTGTACCAGTTTTGTGTAGACAAATGTTTTCATTTCTTTTGGTCATTTACTTCAGAGTGGAATTTAAGAGTCTATTGAAGAACTGCCAAACCACTTTACAAAATATCACACCTTTATACATTCCTACAAGGAGTGCATTATAATTCTAAGTTCTCAAATTCTCTCCAACACTTGTTACTATCTGACTTTTCTTTTCTTTTTTCTTTCTTTTCTTTTTTATTTATTTATTTATTTATTTTTGGCCAGGGCTGGGTTTGAAAGTGCCACCTCTGGCAAATGGGACCGGCACCCTACCCTTTTGAGCCACAGGCGCCCCCTCTGACTTTTCTTTATAGTCATCTTGGTGAATGTAAATTAGTATTTCATTGTGGTTTTAATTTGAATTTCCCCACTGACTAACAGTGTTGAGCAACTTTCCATGGGTTTATAGATCATTTGAGTATCTTCTTTGGAGAAATGTCTATTTAAAGCCGTTGCCTATTTTAAATTTTTTTTGTTGTTGTAAATCATTGATACTAAGAGTGCTTTATACATGTACATTCTGAATTTCTTTTGTTCAATAAATGACTTGTAAATGTTGTCTTCTGTTTTATGAATTGTATTTTCACTTCCTTCACGGTGTCCTTTATAATATAAAAGTTTAAAATTTTGATGGATTTTTATTTACTTTTTTCTGTGGTCACTTGTGTGTTGGTGTCATACTTAAGATATAATTGCCTATCTCAAGGTCACAATGATTTATATATATGTTTTCTGCTACTAATTTTATCTAAATATAGTGATAAATTTAGATTTATGATACACTTACCCTTTGTATTAACTTTTTATATTATGTAAACTTTTTTTTTATTAAATCATAGCTGTACACATTAATGCAATCATGGGGTACAATGTGCTGGTTTTATATACAATTCAAAATACTTCCATCAAACTGGTTAACATAGCCTTCACTGCATTTTCTTAGTTAGCATGTTAAGATATCTGTATTCCACACTTAGATTTAACATGTACCCTTGAATTCATTCTTCTGCTTATAGATATCCAGTTGCCTCTGCATTATTTGTTGAAGAGACTATTACATTGTCTCAGCATCTTTTTTTTTTTTTTTTTGAGGCATGGTCTCATTTTGTAGCCCTTGGTGGAGTGCTGTAGCATCACAGCTCACAGCTCACAGCTCACAGCCTCAAACTCTTGGGCTTAAGTGATTCTCTTGCTTCAGTCTCTCAAGTAGTTGGGACTACAGGAACCTGCCACCATGTCTGGCTTTTTTTAGAGATGAGGTCTCGCTCTGACTCAGGCTGGTCTCTAACCTGTAAGCTCAGGCAATCCACCTGCTTCTGCCTCCCAAGTGCTAGGATTACAGGTGTGAGCCAAGGCGCCCGACCTTGTCTTGGTACCCTTGTTGAAAATTAGTTGACCATTAATATGAGAGTTTATTTCAGATTTTCAATTCCATGCCATTGATCTGTCTGTCCTTCATTATGCCCACATCATGCTATCTTGATTGCTTTAGCTTTGTAGTTAAGTTTTAAAATCAAGAAGTCTGAATCCTCCATTGTTTTTCTTTTGCAATATTATTTTGGCTCTTCTGGGTCCCTTACCTTTCTTAGTATCAATATGTCTATTTTTATTCACATATGCACATACACAAATTTAGCTGGGATTTAAAATAGGTTGTATTAATCAGCTAGACATATCACTTTCTTAGTAGTATTAATTTTCCCAGTCTATGAACATAGAATGTCTTTGTATTTAATTTCTTTCAACAATGTTTCCTTGTTTCAGTGTAAAAAGCTTTGCGATTCTTTGGTTAAATTTATTCTTCAGGGTTTTTTTTTTGTGTGTGTTATTGACATGGAATATATTTAAATTACCAATTATTTGTATATATAAACGTATATATTTTTGTGCAGTGATCGGTATCCGGTAAAATTAATAAACTTGCTATTGGTATGTATTTCTCTTCCCTTGTGGTGTTTTTGCCTGATTTGAGTATCATGTTTAAACAGATCTTATGCAAGGAATTGAGATAGTCGAAGAGTTTGGAAAAATTATAGTTAATTCTTTAAATATTTGGTAGCATTCCCTAATGCAGACATCTGGTTCTGAATTTATCCTTATGGAAAGTATTTTAATTACTAAATCAATCTTTTTTATTTTCTGTAAGTCTGTTAAGATGATTTATTCAACTTTGAATTAGTTTCCATAATTTGTCTTACTAGGAATTTTTGGCATACCGTTTTTCATTAGGGTTCCTTGTAATTTTTTTTTTATTTCTATGAGTCTGATTATGATATCCATTTCTCATTTCTGATTTTAATATTTGTATCCTCTCTCTTTTATTCAGAAAATTTTTAAGGTTTTAGTAATGTCTGAAGGACAGAACTTTCTTCATACTTTTCCTTTTAAAGAACCCTGACTGAAATCAAATAGCTGTAGCAGTCTAGAATGGAAAAAAAATTTTTTTCAAGTAACTGCAAGTTTGGACAAAATATTGGTTATGCTTCAGGAGAGGTGCTTTCAGCAAGTTCCAAAATGGTTCAGTCCCTCCCTGTGGCCAAAATGAAACTGGCTTTTTTGTCTGCCCTGAACCTATGCTGCAGACAGGGAGGTTAAAAAGCATCACAAACCTCCTTCTATCTTCAAGTTCAATCATTTCTCTTCCATAGGTAATTTCCAATGTGTTCCTTGGCTGTAATCAATTTTCAGAATTATAAAATGGTTAACTTTAGGTTTTTCTCCCAGTATTATGATTGCTTTTGTGACAATCATGACTGAGGTCCTCATTCCAACATTCCCAAAGTTGATCCTCCATAAATTATTTGTAAAAATCTATTCTTGTGTCCTTCAAAAATTTATCATTGTTCTTTTTAATATCAAGTCTAAAAATACTAGAATGAGGAGTTTGTTAAAGTACTAAGGTTACATATAAAGTGAGATTACATGTATGTATTTTTCAAATCTCACATATCTTTTAGACACAGGTTTGTATTTGGACATCTTTTTTCTTCCACTATTTGATCTTAGTAAGTTTTTTGTTAGTTCATTTTTAGAAACCTTCAAAACATAAAAAGTGATGACCAAGTGCAGAATATTTTATGGTACTGACTCACAATTTTTAATACATTATTTGAATACACTCCAAAATGCTTGGTTTACTAAACATTATGACATAAGATTAATAAAATTTCTTATAACATGCAGTTCCTATAAAAATAATGTGGTTGTTATTAGAAAAAAATTACATATCTTTACTAACTATAAAGATAAAAAGAGAATCAAGATGGGTCTGTGCCTGTAGTTCAGTACTTGGGTGCCAGCCACATACACCAGAGCTGGCAGGTTCAAATCTGGCCCAGGCCTTCCAAATAATAATGACAACTACAACCAAGATATCTGGCCATTGTGGTGGGAGCTGGTAGTCCCAGCACTTGGGAGGCTGAGTCAAGAGAATTGCTTCAGCCCAGGAGTTTGAAGTTGCTGAGAGCTGTGATGCTACATCACTCTACAGGAGAAGACATAGTGAGACTCCATCTCAAAAAAAAAAAATCCATAACTATAGATATCACAAAATGATAAGACAAAAAAAGAATCAGAAATAAATAGAATATATTGTGAAATATAAATTATCTCTTGAATTTTTTGAACATAATTCCTATAAAGCATTTTAATTTGGAAACTATGAATACATTTCGATTATTTTTAAAAAACTGTTTAGTAGCTTGATAATCTCCCTGTGCCTATTAGACTTCATAAGATTAGGCTAGTTTTCTCATATTGAGGTTTCCACTCTCTTGGCTATGTCTTCAAGAAGATTCATAGCCACTATGGACTTTTTTGTCAACCACTGTCAAAATCCCTTTGGATAACGGGTCACTCTTGGCCATCACTTACACACTCCTATAGTAGGACACATATTATTAGAAATGGTATAATTATAATTTCTCTATTTCATAAGTGAAGTATTTTTCCTAAGTCCTAGCTCCCCTCTTCACTGACTTATCAAGATCTATAATTCTCATTTTTATTTTTTTCCTGTGTTATATTTTTGTATGAGCTATGATTAACAAATTGTTCTGCAGTAACACACAATATTAAATTTTAATGACTTAAAAGTGCAAATGTACGTTTCTCCCTTTATGTTACATGACCATTGTAGACAGGTGGAAGAATCTACTCACTGTAATTGTTCAAGAATCCAGGCTGACAAATCAGAGACCATGTTGAGTACTGGTAGTTCCAGTACCAGATGAAAAAAGAGATCTCTAGGCTGTCTTGCAGAGGCAAGTAAATGCTAAATCAAAAGAAACGCACACCTTTTCCACCCACAACTACTTATTCAGAACCAATTACTTAGGTTCAACTGCTCATGGGAAGAAGGCGGTGTGGTAAAGAAGTGCAATCTTACAATCCATCTTTAAAAGTAGAGAGCTTGAAATATCTTTGGGGAGGAGTCAACATTGGTGTATATCAGAATCTCTTTTCACACCTTCAATGCATGCCTCAAGCTGGAGAAAACCTAGTTCACTTAGACAAAAGCATGTTACTCAGGAAGTGAAGAATTTTTAATTCAATAAATTACTTATGAGCCTTCAATGTTCTTGATATATTCTCACAGATTTTCTTAACTCCATAGTAGTTAAGACCAGATAAGACCTTTGATGATAGGCCATTTGGATTTTGTGTAAGACGTCCTTAGTTTTTCATATGAAAATATTCCAAGATCCAATGTTTGGGGTCAAACTGCTTAATTTAACTTATGGAATTGCGAGTCTTAATAGAATATGAATGATGGGCATAAAAATAGTAAGTATATACCAAATCAAGTTAAAGAGAAAAATTGGAGTTTAAATCATCCTGGGAAGAAGTGAGAGCTCTAAAAGGAATTTGGTTGTCTAATAAGTGAAGGTGTTTGGAAAAATGAGAGATCCTTAGACTAGTTTTGACAAAAGAAAAAAAAATGTAAGCAATGGTTCTCTTTCTGCATCACTTTAATAAAAGCAACAGAGAGAAATTCCACTGTAATGCTTATTATTGTTGGATTGCCATGGGCCAACAACTACATTCGCAATAAATTTCTTTAATAGTATAGGATGATATAAATTTGTTGTGATAAGATCATTTAAGTCTTAAATCGCATCAGAATCATTGCAATGAAAGTATCAAAGTCATGTAGATTTATGAGCAGATCCAAGATGTTTTCCCTGTTCTTGCATCCCAACCACCCTATTCAAAGCCTTAGGGAGGAAAAGCATCATATGGTCAGTATGTAAACCAGCTGAGGATACCCACAGCCATACATACATGCAATACAGAATATTTGTAATATATCATACTATATAATATATAAATATGAAGTTATAAATTGTGATATGCCTGGTCATCCTGAAGATAAACTTCTGTTAGTATGTACAACAGGGAACTCTTTATATATTACAGAAATGGAAGAAATCCTTAAGAAAGGAGAAACAAATTAAAGTTTAGTATTTTAAGGTCAACTCATTCCTGCAATCACTAACCGTAGTAGAGAATCATGCCTCCAATTATTTTGATAAATTTACTTTACCTTTATAACCATACTGATTTTATCGCCCCATAACAAGGAAGAATCTATTTTTATGCCACTGTGGATAAGGATGACAAAGTGGTGAGAAAAGAGAGTTTTTCTCAGCTTTGATCTTTATAGTGTTAAGCATAATCTATTGAAACAGTGGATATGAATAATGGTATACTATTATCACTCCTGATCTGGGAATTAAAAGTGCAACACGTGTTGCTCCCTCTGCCTCTTATTAGAGTAATTGTGGCCTTTCCAAGCCTGGGGCAACAGACTTGCAAATACCATAGGAAAATTTCCCCTAGAAGTCTGCTTGTTATTAAGGCACAGGATTCTGTTTACATAGGAGTAATTGACTTATGTAGTAAAACTATTATAAATTAGTTATGGAACTTTAATAGAAAGTCTATGATATTTTGTCATCTAATTGCTTTGTGGGTTGTACTGCAGATAAGCAATTTTACCGTAAAATTATAGTATGTGATGTTATAGATGCATTAGCATCATGTTAGAGAATGTAGATAATTAGGCTGATGAAAAAACTTCAAGGCTAGGATGCTATGACGCTTACACACACATCTGACTCATCAATTAAATGAGCACGTAGCACTTGCAAAAATTTTTACTTACAGAGAGATTCATTTTAAAGGGTAGGTAAAAGAAAGCCAGAAGGGAAAGCCAGGATGAAGGGACTCCAACCTTCCATTGCCAGGTCTGTGGAGAAGGAGATCTAAAAAGAGCCTGGAGGAAAACCTTGGACTTCAGTTGAGAGAGAGCACCATACTGAGCCCATATTCTGTGAAGGGAAGCAGAGACTAAATACCCTGGCCTCACTCTCTTTCTTCTCTCCAAACTTCTGTCAGCAGCCACTTTTCCAATCCTGGCCCAACCTAAACAAAGACTACAGGAGGAGCTGCCCATGGTACCTGGTGGACAATTCCCCCCCCCCCATATAATCTCTGTCTCTCTCCTTTTTAATTACATGTTGTGTGCCTGGGCTTACGTGTAATAAAAATGTGGACTTGTACAAGTCACTATATTTCTCTGAAACTCTAGTTTCCACAGCTATGAATAAAATAATTGCACTCAGTTCACAGACATGTTGAGACCTTAGTGATAAATACAGATACAATATTTAGGTAGAATCCATATTGTAGCGAAGGCCATATAAACAGAGGTGCAGAATGGATGAGAAGTATCTGTGGAAAATATATCTCAATAAGATAACATATTGTATTGTATTGTGCTCCTTAAATCAACTAACACAGCGAGTGGCCATAGTAGCTACTCCTTAACCACTGATTTAGTTCATTTCTCCTTATGTTCTAAGTGCATAATGCCTGAACTTCCTTCACTCCCTATTTCCCAGTATTTCTGAAAGCTAGTTTTAAGCTTTAATCTGGCTTCCTCTATATGGCAAATTCTTTTCATCATACTCCAACTGTGTCCTGGACTGTCTGAGAACACAGTGATCAGGACAATGCATTGAGAATTTGGAGATAAAGACTATGACCCTGACTTCAAGGGATTTGGACATTACTGAAAAAAAAACCAACAAGTAAATATACCCTTAACACTTAACGATGGGGCTTCCAGAATAGGAAGCAGAATAGAGTTTGTTCAGCCCTACTATGAAACTAATTTATAGCTTTCATAGGAAAGCTATAATCCAATTATGGCCCAAGAATATGGGGAAAAGGGAGAGGGAAGGGGGGGAGGATGGGTGGAGGGAGAGTGATTGGTGGGATCACGCCTATGGTTCATTTTATAAGGGTACAGGTGAATCTTTTATGTAGAATATAAATGTCTTAACACAATAACTAATAAAATAACATGAAGGGTTTGTTAACCAGTTTTTTTTTTTTTTTTTTTTTTTTTTGAGACAGAGCCTCAAGCTGTCCCCCTGGGTAGAGTGCCGTGGGATTACAGCTCACAGCAACGTCCAATTCCTGGGCTCAAGCCAGTCTCTTGCCTCTGCCTCCCAAGTAGCTGGGACCAC
>CAUYTI010122695.1:0-117395 GCA_963575145.1 Galago senegalensis | reverse complement strand
TAAGATAGAAAACAACCATTGTCAATTTTTTGTAATTGTTTAATTGCCTGTACCTAAGAATACTTGATAATTAACACTTTCCAAATTATACCATCTTTTTTTTTTTTTTTTTTTTTTTTGCAGTTTTTGGCCAGGGCTGGGTTTGAACCCACCTCCAGCATATGGGGCTGGCACCCTACTCCTTTGAGCCATAGGCACCGCCCACAACTTGAAATATTTTTTATTGATTATTTGTCTACTTGGTTTCTCGTTTATTAGTACAATTTATAAATGTATTGACTTGAGAATGACTCTTAGGTACTGCCTTTACACAAACACTTTCAAAATTAAAATCACTCTTTGCCATCAGCTAGCAAATTCATCAGTCAGCATCACTCTTTTCTTTGTGTTAAATCATAGCTGTGTACATTAATGTAATCATGGGATACAATGTGCTAGTTTTACACACAATCCGAAATGCTTTCATCAAACTGGTCAACACAGCCTTCACAGCATTTTCTTAGTTATTATGTTAAGACATTTATATTCTACACCTAGTAAATTTTACACTTTTTATGGTGAAAACAAATGGAATTGGGATAAGGAAAATATGGAATATTTTTTATCAGTCATATAACCACTATGTTTCTCATTTATTAGAAAAAGTTATAAATACATTAACTTTAGAATTACTATTAGGTAGTCCCTTTGAACAATATCTTTTAAATTGAGGCTGAACCATTCATTAATCATTGCCTTGTGTGTTTTTCTTTAGTAAATATTGTATCAATGATCAAGGACTTTGATCTAATCCATACTTCTCTGTAAGAGTTTGTGGTCTAACAGGTCAAGTATCTTTCTAAACACAAGATGCAATTCTGTCTATTCTGTTTCCTTTATCCTCTAAGCTTTTTTAAAATTTTTTGATTGGAAAAAGAGACAGGTTTGCAGTATATATTTTACAGTAATATAGAACCACTTAATCTTTACTTGGTTTATAATTTTAGGCTGGTAACACTAAATTATATTAAGAAATAGATTATAAATTGATCTATAAAAGATAAGCAGTGTCAACTATAACTCTTAGGTTTGGATAGCTAAATAAGAGTAAAGTAAGGATTTTTTTCTGCTGTATTAGGTAATATTTGATATTCTACCACATTATTGTGTCGTATCAAATGGAACCGACCATAGTTGTCTGATTGCTGTGATCAATGCAGTGATTATTATTTTTTTCAGTTGAGACTCTACATCAGTTCAAATTAAATAAAAGACATAGCGGATCTTTTCTGTCATTTATATTATACAATGCTAGATAAAGTTTCGTCTAGACAGAGACTGCACACTAAAATTTGGGGGAGAAATGGAATAAGATCTTTTCTATTTAAATAGCTTTGCTACTCAGTTCATCAGAAAGTGTGTCCACCTTTGAAAAGTGAATATTGGTAAACATCATGGCAGGAATGTAAGTTCTAGGCGCAGTATATTTTAAGGAAATAAAACTTGTACCAGATACATGACCTTGACCAGAGGGTTTGGTGTGTCTTATTCCTCCTATTCTGAAGGTCTAGACCGTGATCGTATGATGAATGGTTAGAGTGAAGGGTGAAATGATTGTCCCAGGATGTAGAGGGTCTTTGCTGGTTACTAGAGACAAAGTAGCAGTTCTCTATTGGATGACATTTATAGATTTCATCTGTATGAATCCATATAGCAATAGTTTGATACATGGCTAATTTAATCACAATTAGGTTCACTAATTATAAGTAACACTTAAGGGAGTTGTAAAATTATTTTCCAATTCCTTTCTGTTGTCTTAAAAAAGAAAATGGGGTTGTTCTCCTCTGTTGGTGATCATTAGGGATCATAATTTTATGTCATACTTTCTATTTCCTGAAGCTTTTATAAATTCACTAAATTCTCTTGAACCATTTGTTTTTTATAGCAACCCCGTGTAGTAATAGGAAAGCTATAATCCCATCCATTTTCTAAGTGAAGAAAGTGAGGTTTGGAGGGATAAACTGACTATTCATAATGACAAACTGAGCTATAACCAAAGATGATCAAAATCCAGGTTTGCGTTTATCCTTGTGATCCTTCACTTCTGTGGAACTGGGAGGTTTCCTGTGTGTCATTCTTGGTGACTTTATTACTAGAACTTGTTTTCAGTACTTGGTGATGAAGTTTTATTTCCTTAAAACATACTTTATCTTAATCTAATTATTAGTTTGTTCCTACTGCTAAGAATGAGTTCACCTAAAATTTGAAATCACATGATTAATTTAAAAATCATGAGACAAAACTCAACCAACTCTGCAAACAACTGTATGTAATCATATAAAGGCAGTGTAATTGCATTCACAGCCTTTGGATATTATATCTTGATCTCCTCTTATAATTTTTATGAAGCTATCTCAATTGGGCATTAATCATCCCTAAATCGGTGGCTTCTCAGAGAAATTATTTTTATTAATTAATTTGTTTTGAACAAATGTCATGACATTTGGATTTTGGAAAATCGTTCTGTAATTATGGGGCAGAAGGAAAACTCACCCTTCTTCCCTAAAAGATTCAATGAAAGATCAACACACAAGGCAGCAGATTAATAATTGAAAGAAATTACGGATTTATTTACTGTGTTCATGGGGAGAATAGCAGAATAATTACCCAGTGTTCTAATTGGGTCCAGAAGTTTATATATTCTCATTTTAGAGTGGGGGGAAGATGAGGAATATGGAAAATTCTATTTAGTGGCAATACATGGTTACCAGGGAGGATAAATCGATATTTGAGAGAATGAATGGATTGGGGAAAAGTGACTTGTAAATGATTCTTCTTGGAAATTAACCAGAGAAACAGGTACTACCTTGATCTTTCCTGAAATATCCTGAGATAACAGGTAGGAGAAGAAAAACAATTGTTCTTTTGGACAGGTCTACCCGGATTTATACAGATACAGGAAAGTCCTTCCTCACACACGTGATCTAAAAGGTCCTTCAATTCAAAATACTCTTTGTACCAAGGAATTATATTTTGGGGTGAAATTCCCTGAGCACCTTCATTCTCCTGTTCGTTATTTACATTTTGAGAACAATATTTAGAAATTCAAATTTTAAATATCTATTTATTTGAAGACTCCTATACCATAGTTATCTTTTAATAAGTTGTTTAATTGTTTTACAGTATTTTCATGAGCTAAGAATTTAGGAAATATTTTCACTTGAAAATGTATTTTTAAATCATTTTTTTCTTTTTCTTTTCTTTTTTTTTTTTAGTTCCAGGTGCAATATCTGATTTACAACTTGCAGAGGTAGAAGCCACACAAGTGAGAATTACTTGGAAGAAACCACGACAACCGAATGGAATTATTAACCAATACCGAGTGAAAGTACTAGTTTCAGAGACAGGAAAAATTTTGGAAGATACTTTGCTCACAGGGAAGAATGAGGTATTGCATTTTCTTTTCTTTCTTTCTTTCTTTCTTTCTTTCTTTCTTTCTTTTTTTTTTTTTTCACTTTTTGGCCAGGGCTGGGTTTGAGCCCACCACCTCTTGGTGGGGCCAGCACCCTACTCACTGAGCCACAGGCACTGCCTTGCATTTTCATTTCACTTCTTGGTGGGCCCTTTCTGCTTCGTGCTGGTCCTGACAAGTTGGAAGATTTACCTGTACTCAAACATAAAATATCTGACAACTTCCTAGTATAAAGTGCAGCAAATTTGGGCCTGTCGATAATTCAGCTAGGTCATACTTTATTAGTGCAGTGCCATTATTCTTTTAAAATTCATTTTTAGCATATGAAAAATGTTAATTGAACCATTAAGCTGGACTAAAGGTTCTCTCATAAGTGAATATTATTATGCTAATTTAGTTAATAAATTATTTGGAAACTCATGTTATGATTTAAACACGCTTCAAAGGCTATATTTGCAATTTGGAACCACTGCCAGGGAAAGGCAGAGTCGTTTGAATAGCTGCGGTTAGGAAATGTCTATGTCCAATTTGGTCTTGGCAGGCTAAATTTCTGAGAGCTGCCATGATTTAAAAAATAATAATGGCAATTTGATTAAAGAAATCATGCCACTAATTAATAGAGATTTGAGTCATTTTATGTATTTAAATGAAAGGACTGGGATCTTTTGACGATGTGTTTGCTTCTTTCCATGTTGGAAGTCAAGGATTTTGTGTGTGTTTCTGTTGGGAAGTGCAGACGACACTGATTTTCCTTCCCTGCCTTCATTCCCCTCACTGAGCCACCTGTGTACGTGTGTGGGGCCCCGGTAAGCCTCAGACTAGTCTCATCCAGATATTGGCTGCTTCCTGGGGCATGCAAAGAATACACGTACCTAGGACCACGGCAGCAATCCCTGAGCTGAAGAGACATCCCCAACAGTGATTCAGCTCCCGCTTCTGCTGTTTCGTTTCAGAATTTCTGCTTCTTTTACCTGTTACTTCCCACCCCCACCACAGATACCGTCAATCTTTTCCTGGTCCCAGCCTTCCTCTACTTCTGGCCCTTCCCTGGATATGAAAATGGACCATACCATATGTTCCATGTACTCTGGCCACCTTGGAGTCACCTTGGAGTCCCTGATGTAATTTGACCTGGTTCATGACGGGAAGGAGGAGGTGAAGTTGAGACAAGGAACAGATACTAGACAGAGATCTTGGGATGGCAGTGGTGACCTGTAAGGTCCCCACAGGACACACAATAAGAAAGTCTTCCCAGGCAATGAGTAGTCCCAGAGTGTCAAGAACAAGGCCTGAAGAGATATTGGCTGGAAGCCTCTCTTCCAAGTCACAGGGTTAGAATTTGCTAATGCCTTGGGCTGGGTGTACTACACATCTCTGACCTGGTGGTCATTGTCAAGCAACAACGTGTAGAGGTGCTGAGGGTGATCATTCATGACGCTGCTGCTGTATGTCTGTTACTCTTTTTGGTTAATGACATCATTCTCCTCTTTGTTAAAGGTCTGAACCCTTAGAATTACCTCTGACTTAGGGTCTGCTTAGCATTTAATAGACAATTAATACAAAGGCCAGTTATTTCAACCCCCACAGTGGGACTTTCATGTCTCTATTTTATTCCTGTCTCCCTACCCACGCCAGGATCACATAATCTCCTGTCTGAAGTCCTGTTTTTAATCTCTCTGTATTAGTTTTTAATTGTTGTGTAATAATTTGCCACAAACTTAGCAGCTTAAAACAACTGAGAGTTATTATCTCACAGTTCCTGTGGGTTAGGAGTCCAGGCACAGCTTAGATGGATTCTCTGCTCGGGTTCTTATGAGGCTGCAATCAAGGGGTTGGCTGAGCTCTGTTCTCACTGGGAGCCTTGACTAGGGAAGAGTCCACTTCCAGGCTTGCTAAGGTTTTTGGTAGATTTTATTTCCTTTTAGTTATAGAACTAATAATGGCCTTAGCTTCTTGCTGACTCCTGGGTGGAGTCTACCCTCTACTCCTGGAGGACCCCTGCTGTTTCTTGCCACATGGCTGTCCCAAAATGGTCATTTTTTTTCATTAAGCCAGCAAATAGGGTCTAAATGATATAATCATGGGTTTGCCATGCCGGCCCTTGTGCTTTATTCTATTGGTTAAATGCAAGTCCCAAGACCTACTCAACTCAGGAGAATACACACAAGTGTCAACAAGAGGAGGTGGGGATATCGGTGTCCACCTGAGAGGCTAATCACCACCCTCTCCCAGCCCACTATGTTAGATTTCACACACCTGTTAGAATAATCCATCTAGATATAAGTATGCCATTTACGTTATAAAAATAACTTAATAAAAATTGAGTACAGTTGGGGAAGGTGTGTATATATCTATTTGGGTAAGCCAGTTCCTCCCTGTCACAGCAGAAAGTCAATCCATCCTAGGGTAAGTGAATATTAAAAGAGCAATATTAGAATGTTATTTAATGATTTTCGAAGTAAACGCCATAGAACTGAACACGGGAGTTCACTAAGTGCTGCTTCTGGGAGTCAGGCTTGGAGCAGGGAGAGTATGACCAAGGATTTATTTTCTTTATAAATCCACCATCAGACCCTTGTTATGTATCATGATGATGTCGTGTTTTGCACTCTCACACATAGCAGCTCAAAAAATAAGTCTTTACAGTAATAACAGCAACACAACAGTTTGGCTTTTTCTCACCGAAGACAACGGTGGTAGTTTTCCTATAGCTTAGTGTCCTCAGTTCTCCCTTAGTCACGGTTTCTGGGTCCTTCACACCATGGATCACTCTTCTGTGTATATTTTATAGTTTTTCAATAATCCTCTTACTCAGCTGAACACAATATTCTGTATGGAGTTTGACTAAAGACAAATTAAGCTGAATTATTTTCTCCTTCGGTATAAATTTCCTCATTCAATCAAAACATTTAAAGAATAACATTAATTTCTTTGGAGCTTCATGCCACTGAGACTGAAGTTAAAAAAAAAAAAAACCCTAAAGCCATTTCTCCGTGGATTGTTCTTGGGTTGAATTTCATGCTCAGAGCTCATTGGCACTTGTTCTTCTGTTAGGAAAATGCCTCAAACGTTTTTCTGCAATAGACATCTAGCTGCCTAGTATGACAAAATTTTTCATCCAACATATTCCTCCAGTATATCAAAATTCTTCATTGATGGGTGTGGGAAGAAAGTCGGCTAAGTACGTAGCCAGTTAGTAGGATGAGGCTGAGGACAGAAGCTGAGAATAGTTTAGGAAAGCCTTGAGTTAAGTTTAGTTTATTGAACACTAAGCACATAAATGGAATAGATCAAATTAAGCTTGAAAATATGAAATGATACAGTGTCCTTTAGAGGCTTCCTGGCCTATGGTAATTACAAACTTTTCTTTTTCTTATTTCTTGATTACAGCATAAATCATATTATAGTCTCCATTAAAATACAGATGCAAGAATATGTCAAACATTTTATTAATTCAATTCGGCAGACCTCCACTTCCTCTAAATTGACAGATATAATATAATAGGGTTTTTAAAAAATAAAACCACATGCACTATAATAAAGATTATTACATGTAAAACCAAGATGGTTTACTCAGGTGGATTAGGAATTTAACTCTGAAGACTTCTAATTCTTTCATGTAAATTCCAAGGATTCCTGGGCAGCATATACAAGGCCTTTCATGTTGATTAATTGTGACATCCCCTAAATCAATGGTGCTCAACCAGCAGTTCCAGGAGACATTTGTTAATCTCTGGAGATACCTTCAATTGTCACAAGTAGGCAGATGGTTCTAGTGGGTAAGGACCAAGGTTCCTGCTATGCCGAGAACAGCTTCCCCAATAGAAAATTATACAACACAGAATGTCAACTGTACTGCAATTGAGAAGCTTGGATTAACTCAATGAGCCCCAAACTATCAGGCATTACAAGGGGCGTTTGTCCTCTCCTATTTCCCTCATTTGCCTCATGCTTCTCTCTGCCTCTTTCCATTACTCTCTTAAATTCTAATTCTTTCCTATCACTTTTGCTCTTACAATTATTACTTTTTCTCTTATGAAAAACCTGACTAAGGGGGGTGGGGTCTTGGTGTGTGCCACACCTATTGGGGGCAAGACACGATAGTAAGAGGGACTTTCCCTAACAAATGCAATCAGTGAAACCTGGTTTCTTGTACCCTCCATGAATCCCCAACGATAAATTAAAAAAAAAAAAAAAAAAGAAAAACCTAACTTCTAATCTAATGTCTTTTTAAGGAGGCAAAGTGTGGGAGACAGTCATGACATGGCACACTTGGTGACCATTAGTCACATTCTGGGCCATTACAAAACCGAGCTTCAAATCATTGCCTTAGTGACAGAGGGTGTTTCCAATAGCAGAATAGCAGGATTGGAGAGAAAGAAATGAACAGAGTCAAAAGTATTAAGGTCAACTCTGATGCTGAAGTGGCAGTTTGCCCCCAGAGATGCTTAACTGAGGTAATTGATGGGATACTGCGGTTTCACTCAATAATTTATCCGACATGCAGTAGAAAATATGGAGAGATTTACTGCAAAGTTACAGGTCAGGAGAAAATGCTTTGTGCTACCTCAGTGTCCCTTCTACAGCACTTGGTGCACAGGAGGTTCTCAAAAGGTGACTGATTGATAGTGGAAACAGCTGTGTGGTTCCTGCATCCACTCCTGACTGGAACACCAGAGCATCTGAATTATGTGTTTGGGATCCACACCCTCCCCGATTTCCCAGTGGGAATGGGCAGAGCTGAAGTGAGTTGTTGGAAAAAGGAAGACCTTGACCTTGTGCCACATAGGTTCCCTCTCCAGGGTTCTTTATCACGCTGTTTGTGAAGTATTTAATAGATTGTATCGGACTCCTCCTGCTGTTCAGCGTGCCACTTTTCTGGCTAAAGTGTTAACTAGATTTAGATAATTTTATTTTGTAAATATTATTTGGAGGACTGGAGAGTTTTTGAATCCTTTATTCTTTCATCTCTCAGAAAAGTTAATATTTGAATAACTTGCCTTCGAAAATAGTTAAATTAACAGAACTACTCTAAAATTTCTTGCCTTTCTGAGTTTTTGTTTCCTGAGAATCTATCATTTAAAAAAATATTACATGCTTTGATGTTAACAAGAAATAGAAAATCCCTAAGCGTGAAGACAACTCCGAAACATGTTAAGTAATTAAAAGACCGAAGCCCCCAAACCTATGCACATCTGCAACCTCTGTTATGCATTTATAATAAATTCTGAGGGTAAAGGAACTTGGAATCGAGAAGGAATAGAATAAATTTTTCAAAAGGAGGTTTTAGAGGTGAATTTCGAAGCAGAACTTAAAAAGGAATTGACTAAGAGGCTAGTTTTTGCAACACTCTTTTTTTCCCCACAACGATTTTATTTTGGAAAATTTCACACAGGCAGGGAAGCCCAGAATATGATAAACCCCCATGTACTTACTGCTGGGGTCCCAATGCTGTTCCACATGTACTTTAAAACAATCACACACTTCACGTTGTTTTGAGGCTATGTGCCTAAGCATGCATATTTAAAAAGCACAAACATTTCAGTACAAACAATAATGCCTTGATTACAATGAACAAAATTCCTAATATTGTCTTAGCGTTATGGAGACCGGACTTCCCTGATTATCTCAAAAGCCTATGTTGATGGGTGTGTTTTAATCAGAATCCTAAGTCTGCACATTACGCTTGGTTGTTAGTCCTTTAAGGCAATATTTTCTTTGAATAATGTTTAGCTTTTACTCCAAAGTCAACATCCTAAACCATCATCTGTATTATTTGGCCAACACACCCCTTCTTCCTATTTCGTTTCAATCAATTATGCTGGGTAGGAACGGAGGAGAAGGGAAGGAGTCGTCTTGTTATCCTAACAAAAAGCACTACTATATATGTCTGTAATCTATTCCTGATGTTTTCACTGCAATATTTGCCACTTTGGTGAACTTGACATGTGTGAATTACATTATGAGGTCTAGGAACGATTGCAGTTGCTTAAAATATTCCTTAGATTGCAGAGCGTGGGATAGGTGAACCCCGAGCCTCACTGTGAAGTTTTATTCTTGTCTGTAACTTCACTCTATTATGGATAATCTACCATCACTGATATGCAAAGGATATACTGAGCAGTCCTGCAGGCTTCTCGCACTTCATATGCAAATGAGGACAAATAAATAGGGAAGCAAAACATGTCTTAATGCATCAGTATGGCCAGAACCTGGACCTTTTAGGGAGTGAGAAGCTAAAATATTTCAGTCATGAAATCTTGGCATGAGGGTGTCTAATCTTACCATAACGAAAATAACCAAGTCCAGAAACAACTATCTGCTTCTTCCCAAAATATAATATTGGTCTCTTGAGAAACAGAGTGATCACAGTGTAGCAAAACAATTCAAGAGATGAAATTTCAGAATCTAAAGAAGACAAGAGTCAGGGAAATGATGTCTTTTTGAAAAAGCGTGATTCCAAAGTTGCAAGTTCTTTAACAGTTGATCTGAGTCATCAAGTGTAACTGTCACAGGCAGTCTTCATAAATGTTCCTTTTAATTACAGTATGTGAACGATCCCATGGCTCCAGAAATCATGAACATATTAGAGCCAATGGCAGGATTATACGAAGGTTCAGCGGAGATGCCGTCTGACCTGCACTCGCTCGCCTCGTTCCTGTATAATAGTCATCCATATAATATTCTTCCTGCAAGGAGTAGAGCTGACGATCAGAATTCACCAGCTGGTTGGTAAAACTTCATTTTCTACACAGTGCATTTAAGCCACCAGTGCTAGCCAGCAAAGATATGAACCTTAGCGTAGAGTTCAACCGTATTATTAATGGTCCGTGAGCTGGAGTCAGATTTTTCTCTTTTTTTTTAACTGTCAGATAACCTCATGCAGCAAATGGAAATGCCACACAGGCAGACGCCGGCCCCTCCTAACCCATCTGACCTTCCTCCTAAAGAAAGTAGCACCCTAGCGTTTCTGGCCAAGCTGCAGAGACAATCAGTTATTACAGTTGCCAAAGCAGGTGTGATGGGGAGGGATTAACATATCTTCGAATCCTTTACAGGCCGCACACTCTCTGCAGCTTTTGACTAATAGGTTTTGAAATGTCACTGAAGGTAAATAGGTCAGAAAGTTACAACTCCAGTGCATAGTGTGATAAACAGGTGTAGGTGACCCCAGTGACGTGGTGATGTCATTAGTGTATACACTTGCTCTTCAGTGTCAGGGACCCTTATTGTTTCTAAAAGAAAAATGTCATATATGGCAACCTAAAAAAAACACTCGGTAAGGTGACCCAGGACTATATGATCTCTCTGGTTTTTCTGAATTGTTACGTGAGAAGAATATTTTACTGCCTTGTTTCTAACTTGGTGTTTGTCCCATTCTAAATGAAACGTGTTGTTTTATTACATTTATGGTAGAATTAGTAAAAAATAAATCACATCATATTCAATCTATGTTTATTTCCGTTAGCGATTCATTTTTATTGTGCAGGAAAGCCTACGGACAACACAGCATGGGGAGACTCATGATTTCTGATGGAGATGTTTCCTTAAACACTTCAAGTTTCTTGGAATGGCTAATTGATAGTTTTGCAAGCACAAATTCTACCTAAAGTAAAAATCTATCATTTAAAATCCTTGTTCAGGCATATTTCTATGTCAGTTACCCAAACATGCTTGCTTTAAGGAATTATTGGTTTAGTGAATATATGGTGAATTTTGAGTCCAACTGAAACTCTTACTTTTTAACTCTTCTCCGAAAAGCTAGTATTGATTTATAGTATTTGAATTTGATAGTGTTACCTACTCTTTCTTCTCAGAAAAACTCTTTGCCAGTCTCTGAGTTACATTTTCTCAGAACACTAATCTTATTTCCAGAATACCGAATAGTGCATGAAAACTAGCAAAGCTGTGTTCTGAGCACAAAATGTTTAGTGATATTATTGGGGGTATTAAGAAATGCATAGTAACATTCAGTATGATCTTTAAAGTTAGTGTTTTATATTTGCAGTTAATTATATACCCAGCTTTAATACAGAGGCATATACAGATTAATGAGTGATACACAGTCACGTTTAAGATTTCACGGTGTAAGGAACAATACTTTGATTGTGAAGCCAAACATTTTTTTTTTTTAATTTTACTTATTTCAAATAGTCCTGGCGAGGAATCAGTATCTCACTGACATTGATGCTGAGCAGCTGTCTTACATTATCAGGCGACTCACACCTTTCACTGAGCACATGATTAGTGTGTCTGCTTTCACCATCATGGGAGAAGGACCACCAACGGTTCTCAATGTCAGGACACGGGAGCAAGGTAGGAATGTCTTTCCTTGGAAATGATCCCCGCAAATACCGCTCTCGCCATATTTTCATTCATATTAACTGTTTACTCTTCTCTTCAAGTTCCAAGCTCCATTCAAATTATAAATTATAAAAATATTAGTTCTTCATCAATCTTGTTATACTGGGATCCTCCAGAATATCCCAACGGAAAAATAACTCATTATACAATTTATGCGATGGAACTGGATACAGACAGAGCCTTCCAGATGACGACTACAGATACCCGCTTTCTTATAACAGGTAGAACAGAAAGTTCTTTCTGTCTTTTTATTTTTTTTAACATTCCCAATCCGATGGAAAAGGTACACCTCTCTCTGTCTTAAACACTGTGGGACAAATTCTGTGTCATTCCACATTTTGTTGTTTTCTGCTTCCAGGAATATCTTCTAAAATAGATGTGGAAAAACTTGATTAAAGGTGTTTTTCTTTAATTATATTTACCCACGAAGAAATAAAAAGCCCTGGATCACAAGTTTCATAGAAGCATGTTTAACCCAGGGAATATTATATGTGGTACATGAAAATAACACATGACTAAAGCTGAGAATAAATGAATGTGGAAATGAGCTGGGCATCATATTTGTGCCAAGTCAACTCTACCCTTTGATGTGCCAAAAATTATTTTTTTTCGGATTTATATTATTGCCTTAACATTTTACAAAAAAACTCAAAGATCATCACTGGAGACAGGCCTTCAATCCCAAGGAATTTGAGGAGATTGAGATTATATGGAAGTTGATTTACATAGTCCCCCAAATAAATTATTTTCATTAGCCCCATATTAAATGGCACTAATCCAAAAGCTTTATTTTATAAAAAATTTCCTGTTGTCCTTATAGGATTAAAGAAATACACAAAATACAAAATGAGAGTGGCTGCCTCAACCCACGTTGGAGAAAGTTCTTTGTCTGAAGAAAATGACGTCTTTGTGAGAACCTTAGAGGATGGTAAGCCTAGCAGTGGCAGTTTTAATTATTTTTAAAAAGTGCTGTTCCATGCTTACTGCCTTTATCTCACGCTTCCTCTGGTAGCTGAAGGAACAAGCATGAAAAAAATACATGTACTTAAAGTTTTGTTTTCTTCCCCCAGAACCAGAGTCATCACCTCAAGATCTTGAAATAATAGACATCACTGCAAATGAGATAAGGTTGAAGTGGTCCCCACCCGAGAAACCCAATGGGGTCATCATTGCTTATGAAGTGCTATATAAAGATACAGATTCTTTATTTATAAAGAACTCCTCCACAACAAGCATCATTTTAGAGGACTTAAAACCCTATACCCTCTATAACATTTCCATGAGGTCATACACTAGGTACGGCCACGGCGACCAGGTGTCTTCCGTGCTCTCTGTAAGAACATCGGAGACGGGTAAGTTACTTCCCTGTGTTTAAGGCTACATAGTGATGCAGTAAAGATAGCTAACAGTCAGCACATTGTTTATAATTTATATAATTAAAACTTGCAGTTTCTTTCTGGTAGAATACAGAATTCTATTTTTTTCCCATCAAAAATGTGGGGAAAGACTTGCTGTGTAAGATTTTAAATTCTGATTTATATACAAAAGAACTCCTAATGAAATTCAGTGAATTTTTCAAGTTAAAGACTTTGAGAAACCAAAGAGTCTTTCCATGTACCTGTAAACTTTGCCTGATAATGTAAGACAGTGGGTATTTAATTGCTTAATGTCACTGATTTGGTAAGAAAGAAAGTCAGAACTGGAACCCAAACCCCTCTAGTTGTGCAGCCCATTCCCTTTCACAGTATATGCTGTTTTGGAAACCATCAATAAAGCAGGCACATTGTAAAGTAAATCCAGGATTGTCCTGTTCATTGCTGTAGCAGTATTTTGCTGTTTGGGTTCTGCACAGCTTGGGAAAGGAAAGTAGTAACTTCCAAGGAGCCCGTTATGTTGTTAAAGAATCGCCAGATTGATGAATACATATCAAGCACTTTGCTTACTTACATGGCCCCAACATCAAGAACAGAATTTATTTTAGTGATAAATGATCAAGCAATTATTTTGTTTGCTTATTATTATAATGCATGTAATATTTTACTCAGTATATTGAAAAAGTAAATTTAGTATCTCTGTCATTATCTGTTTGTATAAGTTGTATTCAAAGGCAGGGATAATAAACCTCAAGTGAATACAAGAATTTAATTTGAGACTAAATTAAAAATGAGAATTTTAGGTTTGGAACGTATCTGAGAAAACATATAAAACCCTTTTTATGTGTCAGGAGACCTAGGAGCGTTGGGTAAAGTGATTCATGAGTCATAGCAGAAGAGAACTAATGTTGGGGCTTGACAGTGGCCCTCCTGACCTCCATTTCTGGGGTCATTTAACAGCCCCCTGGGTAAGCTGGAAAAATTCAGAGAAGGGGGAAACAGCTTATCCCATGGTTCACTAACCCAACTGGGTAAGTATAATTGGATTGCCTTAACACTTAGACTCCTCAGACACAAAAAGAGTCAAAACGAAAGACTGTAGGCCTCTTCATTTCTGTCTTCTGTCCTGTATCAAAGCAGCCTCAAAGTCTGTGAATTCTCTCCTGAATGGAAATAGCAGATGATGGAATCTACATTAGTGACTTTTACTAGATCATGTTTACTACTATTGAGCCATTAACTTTAACTTCCTGGGCAAAGGAGGAGGCTGGAGGTTTAAGTAAAGCCTCAAGGTGTCATTTGAAGCAGGAAGGCTCAAGAACAGCCATCTGTAACCATCTGCCTGTCCTCGTGGCTCAAGAATCTTATTAAATATAATAAATACACTTTCTACCCTTAACAAAAAACTAGGTTCTACCCTTTAATGTCGTTTCATGGGAAATAGAGTGATGTGTTAACTTAGGGATGTATTAACATTACTAATTATATGTAGGAGTAAATTATTTGTTCAAATGCCTTGTCTTGTTTAGAGAACCAGACTTTATTAATGCTTGGAGGTAAACTACTGTAGGGTTCAAGTAGGTAGATATGAGATTGATTACATGTGTGTATCTGTTGATGTGTTTGTATTTTAATCATAGAATATTCCATTTACAAACTTGAGATTAGTTTTTATTTTTTCATTCTTAGGATGCAAAAATCACTTTAAGAAGTTCCCATAGGAATTACTCTTTTTATGATCTATACATATTCCCTTATCTTTTAAAGACATAACTTTCTTTACAGTAAGCCTTTAACCAAACACCTTGAACATGTTTGGTTTGGGGCAACCCCTCTAGGGGATAGTAACTTAGATGTTGACCAAAATTTTATGTAGAACTCTGTACATTTATTTGTATTAATGAATAGCATTTTAAAATTTGTCTCTCTACATTAAAGCTACACATACCAAACAACAGCCTTTTGACACAATCAAGGTAACCTTTATTTTTAGTTTTATCATAAACTAAATTATTTCTTTTATCTTTATACCTCTAATTCAGCTTATTTCAACTGATTATAAACATTACTTTTTTCATAATTTATTTACTATACAAAATATTTCTACAATTAGAAACACTCTTTATGCTATCTCCGAAAATTCTAAGTGCACCATCACTCTCAAAGTCAGTAAGTCATCAAATCTGCCTTGCTATGTCTCCCCAAAGATCCACTACTGGTTATTCTCTTAAAATAAATAAATAAAAATCCACAGGATATCAGTTTGTAGTCAGGAATACATGTTTATATACTGACTACCAGTGGTAGGCAGATAATTCCAGAGGAACAACTTGAATTCCAAAGAGAATTTTTCAAAATCAGAAGCTTTACTGAGCTCTAAGATTCAAAGAAAGAACCGCCAATTCCTTTTTCCTTATGATTGAAGCATTCTCAATATAGTATTAGATATATTCCTTACTTGTGAGTCTCTCTCTAATATCTTCTTTATCATATTGAACATAGTTATTCACTCACTGAACAGATTTTTATAGCGTCCATGTCATGGTCCACAATTTTACTGGTTAGTATATGCAGAGGGTGCCAAAAACTACACACATACTTTAAGAAAGGAGAAAACTGTATTAAATTTGTAATACTTGATTCATTTTTCTTCTACAATTACAAGAGGTGCTCAATGTGACTTGTATTCATTTTTTGTTATCAGTATTACTGATTATCATAATTTTAATATAGTTTTTTTCTTTCTTGAAATATGTACACTTTTTTTTGCATCTTTTGTATATAGCAGTAAACAAAACAAAATCCCCACCTTCACGGAACATAACATGATTCAAGAGTCACAGAAAATAAACAAGCACACAAATTTGTGATCTGAGTTGGAAGATTGAGAAGAGGCTTCACTGGGGAAGTTCTATTTGCATACGGATATTAATAATCTATAAGATTATATAAGGCTAAGGAAGGAAAATGTCCTAGAAGGAGGGGTAGAAATTGGCAAGTTCTTGAAGAGGAAGGGAACTTTTGGGTGGTGAGGAAGAGCATGGAAGTTCTGTTACTTGAACAGTGTGAGTTTTGGGTAGAGAATTAGCAGATGAGGAGATTAACATACAGAGATATATCATGAAGACTTCTGGGTGCCATTCTAAGAAGTTTAGAGTTTAGCTTGAATGAGAGGCTATCGAGAATTATGAAACAACTTCAGGATATGGTTTACAGTTTGGATGATTGCTGCTGAATATATTACATGTGGGAGTCAAGAAAAAAGTCCTGGTGAACTACTAGATTTTTGGTCTGAGTATCTGGAGGATTGGGGTGCCACTTAGTGATATGGGGAAGTCCAGTGAGGAGATCAACATGAAGAAATTTCAGAACTTCTGTTCTGAACCTGTTTGAGATACCCAAGTACCTGCTAAGAAGGCAATGACATAAGTAAGTTTGAAACTCAAGGAGAAGATCCAGGGTTTAATATATAATTTGGAGGTCTCACCATGTCCTTGGTATTCAAAGTCAAGGGGTGAGATAAAGTCACATCAGGGAGTGTGTAGCAAGAGACGTCATGATGCTTACAACTGTGTACTGGGCAATATGAAACATAGGGATGGGGAAGGTGAGGGAGGGTTAATTAAAGAAAAAGCTGGACTCATCAGTGATGGAGGAAGAAAATGCCAGGTGAATAAAGATTTTCAAGTAAAAAGCAATTAATTTCCTGTGTCAAACGATGCTGACAAGTAGAGTAAGATGAAGAAATGCAATTGATCAGTGAGTTGGCAAGGTGGAGGTTATTGGCGACTTCACAGAAGTAGGTTTCATTTTAAAAAGGGGGAAAATGCCTAACTGAAATGGAATTAAGAAAGGGTGGTCAGTGAGAAAGTATAGAAAATTAGTAAAGGCAAATTTTGTGGCTATGAAGTGAAGGATAGAATTGAAAAATAGCTGAAGGGTCGAGTGGAAACAAGAGACTCTTTTTACTGTGATAGATGTTACAGTGTGTGCTTGAGTCTCTGAATGACTTCAGGTGTAAAGTCTGAATAGGCTGGAGGAATTGAAATAATGCAAAAGAGGAGGGATAGGCTCTAAGGAGGAAGAAGAGAAGGCAATTTAAGAAAAATTTGTAGTAGGAAGGTAATGTAGTTCTCATCTGAGTGTTTTTATTTTCTCAACGAAATAGGAAGCAAGTTGATCAGATTAGAATAAGGACAGGGAGGACATATTAAGGATGCATAGAGAGAGAAGATGGTGAAAACATACATAAAAGAGTGGGAGAGTGAATTAAATAGAATACTTTGGCTGCCAGGCAATGAGAAAGATCTGTCTGAGATTGATGTTATGAATTTAGGTGGGTGAGTCAGCATGAAATGGTATTTTAATCAACCATTTTCAGCTGTTACCTTAAGGATGTAGAACCAGCACAGAATTTGGTTTAACTCAAGCTGTAATTTTGCCAGGAAACAGAGGAGTTGGTGGAGATTTCGAGGAAGTGGTTATCATGATGATAGCAGCTAAAGTGTAGCCTGAGTGTGTAGGGAAATGAAGACGTGAAGAAGATTGTAATCAGGGAAACTTTGACGAAGGGCAAAGAATTACTGGATTGGGAGAGTAAAGGGTAAACTGGAAAGATAGGAGGTGGTTGCCAACAAAGGGAATATTAGATAGGAGGTGGGAGAGTATTAGAAAGGAGGTGGGGGAGTATTAGATAGGAGGTGGGGGAGTATTAGGAAGGAGGTGGGAGAATATTAGATAGGAGGTGGGGGAATATTAGATAGGAGGTGGGGGAGTATTAGATAGGAGGTAGAGGAGTATTAGATAGGAGGTGGGAGAATATTAGATAGGAGGTGGGGGAGTATTAGATAGGAGGTGGGGGAATATTAGATAGGAGGTGAGGGAGTATTAGATAGGAGGTGTTTACCAACAAGGGGAATATTAGATAGGAGGTGGGGGAGTATTAGATAGGAGGTGGGGGAGTATTAGATAGGAGGTGGTTACCAACAAGGGGAATATTAGAAGAACACTAGGAATACTAGAAGCTGGTGGCTAAGGAGAGGTGGGGGAAAGATTATTGGAATTGTAGGAATCAGGGAGTACAGAGTCCAAGGAATTGGACAGTTCATTCCCATGGGTGTGAACATCTCTTAGAGTGATATGGAAGAGGTTAGTTATCTGGGGTGGCGCCTGTGGTTCAGTGAGTAGGGCGCCGGTCCCATACACTGAGGGTGGCGGGTTCAAACCAAGCTCCAGCCAAAGTGCAACAACAACAACAAAAATAGCCGGGCATGGTGGTGGGCACCTGTAGTCCTAGCTACTCAGGAAGCTGAGACAAGAGAATTGCCTAAGCCCAGGAGTTGGAGGTTGCTGTGAGCTGTGACGCCAAGGCACAGGGTGATCAATCTGTCTCTAAAAAAGTAAAGAAGGTAGTTATCCATGTGATAAAATCTTTAAAATGTTTAGAGAAATGGCAGAATATCTCCAGATGACTGTCTCAAGGAGGGGTAGCTCCTGGTATTATCTGATGGAATGGGCTTCAAAAGCCTCTGTGGTTCTTCAGAAAGAGAAAAGAGAAAAGACCTATAAATGGAAAAGAGGCATGATAAATACAACTCTCCATGTCTAGGCCCTGTGGTTGCAGGGATTAAGAGACAAAAACAAATCTGGTGCCCAATGGGACTGAGCTATAGGTCCACCATTTCATGCAGAGCCAAAAGTTGAAGAAAGCGTTAGGGATAGTCATTGAGGACTTTTCTCAGTGTGATAGGTTGGCCTGGGAAAGACACTAGAGAAATTTAGGGTGTTTCAGGTAGAAAAAATAGGATTGTATTGGTACTTCCTGATATGTCAAACTATGTATTTATTGAATTACAATCCTTCCCCACGTTTTAGAAGTATCAACAGTCTTAACTTAGCTTTTCCTATTAAATCTGTTTTAGACACAAAACACCCCATAACTGATAACAATTGGGGAATCTCCATTTTCAAGGCTTCTGAATTTTATTGTTCTACGATATGATTAGTAGCAATATTTACATGCGTGGTATTTAGAATGCCAATAAAAAAGCTTCAGTATCTTTCATTGAAAGGAAAGAATCATTTAACAGGACTCTGTCATGGGAATAATATTTAAATATTTAGTTTATATTGCTTGATTCTCAAACTTAGCATTATTGTCATTGTTCTATGCAGACAATTTTAAACCATTGTTGTTGCAACTGTGGTCTTTTATCTCTGGTTACATATATATGTTTACCTGGAGTGCACTGTCTACAATTTCATTTATTGAAGGTGTATTGATGCCATTATCTTTCATTTTTTAATTGTCTGGGTATATTTTTAATTTTCTTTTGTTCATTTTTCTGGGTACAGAAATCTAGTTGTTTTTTTAATTGATGTCAGTTTTCAATCTGTCATTCTTATATAGCTGGGTTTTCTACGTTCTGGGGCCATGATGTGTCTATATATCATTTTTTTTTAAAGTCCTGCTTGGGATTTACTGAGATTTCCTTGATTTGGAGTTTCTTATTTTTCAATAATTTTTGATAAGTCTCACCCATTACTCCTTTAACTATTTTTTTCTTTATTCTTTCTATTATTTTAGCCACTCTTAACATATCATCTGTATCTCTTAACTGTCATTTTATATTTTTTGTAACTTTTTTCTTGGATCCATATTCTTGATACTTTCTTCAATATTATCATCCTTTTCCCTAAAATTCCTTTCATTTCTATTCAGCCTGCTTTTTTAAACATTAAAAGAATTTTAATTTTTAGTTATTTTGTTCTGTTCTAAAAGGTGTATCTGGTTCTCCTTCAAACTTGCTCAGTTATTTATATTATTTAATCTTATATAAATACTTCCTTGTTCATATTTTAAAATACTGTTAATTTCTTCAGTACCACACATTTGTGTTTTTCTTCTTTGATAATTATTTGACGTCTCACACTCTGAGTGTTCTGTGAGTGTGTTATATGTTATTTTTCTGCCTTTCACTACTGATATCTGATTTGCTTCTGTGTTTAGTGATTTTTATCAGTGAGCTCATATTGTTTGAAACTTTATCTATGAGACATTTATATGGCTTGAGTCAAATTTGAGTTCCTCCAGAGAGGATTTATATTTATTTCTTATGCTGATACTTGCTTAGGAGTAATAGCAACTCAGAACCACACTTTTAGTTTAATTTGAATTCACAAGTAAAGGTTTTTTCAGGCTACATTGGACATCGTGGATTTGGGCCACATATCCTCCTAGGGATAGGCTTGTAATTCTAAAGCAGCATAGTTTTTACTTCTTTTCCATCTCTCCACCCAAAGGATTGGCAAGAGAGAAATATTGATTTCTGTCCTCTCTGCAAGGTGGGTTTATTTCTCAATCCTCATTCCCTGTTAGTAAACACACCGCCTTGCACCAGTGTGGGAGTCAGCTCACGTGGAATCTGTGGCACGAGCAGAATTTAAGTTGTCCCAAGAACACATAGACTCAATATTATGGCCCAAGTTAAAATTTCTTTCTTTGGGGGGTTTCAGCTCTTTTATTTATTTATTTATTTATTTAGTATTTTTTTGGGGGGGATTCAGCTCTTTATTTTGGGATCTCCCTGATCCTTCAATTGGCCCAAGCTTTATATTCTTTCCCTGGAAATCTGTGCGGCTCTTTTTTTTTTTTTTTGCAGTTTTTGGCTGGGGCTGGGTTTGAACCCGCCACCTCCAGCATATGGGGCTTGTGCCTCACTCCTTTGAGCCACATGCACTGCCCATCTGTGCCGCTCTTAATGCAGAAGTGCAGAATTACCAGGGCTAACCAGTAGCTCCCAGGCAACGCTGGCTTCTCAGGATTCCCAATTTTACTTTTTTGTTTGTTTGTCTTTGGGGGGCTCTTTATGGTGGGTTACTATTGATCTCTAACTTTCTGGTCAGCTGCACACAATCTCTTATAGAAAATTTGTCTTCATGTTATGCAGAGTTTTAATTATTTTGAGTGAGATATTCATTTAGTTTAGGATATCCATCCCAGTATCTTGCCAGAATTGGAATCTCACGTCTTCGTCCTTGAATATACCTGGAGAATCACTTATGAACATTACATTTCGTACAAGAATGTTATTAGATAAAGAACACTGGTGTTTTATTTAGTGATATCCTGGATCCTCAGGAGATAATTTTGCTGCTACATCATACTTTCCAGCCTCATATCTAACAGGGGTTTCTATCTTGTCACGGTCCTTGTTAGGGAGCAAAACTAACCTACTGACCTTTTTATATTATAACTCATGGAGGTAAGACTCCATTTTTAAGTGTTTTAAATTCTCTTTCTTGCATCTGTATGTTCTTCAATACAAGATCGCTTCTTATGGTTTCAATCTTTTAATAAATATATCATCATAAAAGTGTTGTTCTCTAGAACCATGATATGCATTCTCTTTTGAATAAAATATTTTCTTATATGTTTGGGATATAATTTATCTACATCTTACTATATTTAGGATGTTTATTAACCACGCCCTAGTAAATGTTCAGACATCAGTAATAGTGCACTATTGTGAGAATTTCAGAAGAGTGCCATGTAGGATGGAATTGTTTTATACATTTATACACATATTTTTGTTTTTTGCAGTACCTGATAGTGCACCAGAAAATATTACCTACAAAAATATATCTTCTGGAGAGATCGAACTATCATTCCTTCCCCCAAATAGTCCCAATGGAATCATACAAAAATATACAATTTATCTCAAGAGAAGTAATGGAAATGAGGAAAGAATTATAAATACAACCTCGTTAACCCAAAACATCCAAGGTAAAAAAATCAAATCTAATGTTGGGTATAAACTTTTATATTGACAGTGTGGGAATAATATATTAGCTTAATGTTATGTTATAAATGGCTTCATGGCAATTATTTTCACAAAGTATGGCAATTCTGTATTTTTGGTTAACTAATCTAGGAGATGATTGCCAGCCACATGAAAGAGTCCTCTCAGTTAATCCACCTCTACATTAGCCTATATCATCTCGTCTTCATAATGAGAGTACTATTGGCAAAGAACTGAATTTTCATTTAGTTTTTATTTTTGGAAGATTGTGGAGTTGAGAGGTGTTTTGTAGTTTGTCTTTTGTATGCTACTAAATGTTTTTTTACCTGTCAATATAATATCTTATTTCTATTTAGGACTAAAGAAATATACCCACTATTTCATTGAAGTGTCTGCTAGTACCCTCAAAGGTGAAGGCGTTCGGAGTGTCCCCATCAGCGTACTGACTGAGGAAGATGGTAAATATAGCGACATAATTTTGATTCCATAAAATTTCAAGAAACATGTATATAGAATACAACCTAATGTAAAAACCTGCCTGGGCTTGAGTATTGCTTACATATCATGCCAACGTTATACAGTGATTTCATTGTCATAGTGAAAAAAAAAGCTAGCAACATTATATTAACATTCAATAAAATAAAGTATGGAAATGCTTTTTATACTTGTGAAATCATCAGTAGTCTATAAAAAATTGGTAATTTTTTAATTTTAAGCCTAAAAATTTGGTTTGAGTGGTTTGAATATTAACTGATGTATGCTCTGACTGTGATTTTCAACTTTTACATTCCTAAAAACGGACACCTAAGTTTTGGAGTGTATTCTGTTATGTCAACATTCAACTGTTTTTTGGTATCAGGATTAGTTTGTTAATGAGTTGAGGCTATTGTCCAGGCTTCTCTACACAACTGACCGAAATGCTCTTCTCCAATGTTAAATTTTTCTTCCAGATTGGATAAATATATCTTTTCCTAATCCTCTTTACTACTGAGATGACTTTACATTGGTACTTTAATCCAGCTATAGACATACATTACCCTAAAAAATGACTTTTGGGGAATATGTTTGGGATTAGGATTTGCATTTTATGTTTTATACGTTGTGTATTTTCAGACTTTTTCCTAAGAAAGGAATTCCTGTTGTCATGAGAAGTGGGTCTGGAAGGATTTTAGGTGTTTGCAAAGTATCTTTTTTACTTTTCTCTTTTACATTTCCCCATCTCCAAGTAAGGCTCCATCCCGTGGACGTCCAGAAGCTGGAATCATTCACTGGGGGAGAATGTACAGGGTGTACCTTGAGGCAGAAAGGCTTTTCTCTGCATTGCTTTTCTTTCATTCAAAAGAATAAAGTTTTTGGAGCCTTCTTCTCCCTTTGTAGAGCTCTCGCTTTCACCTGAACTAAAGATTTCACCTCAGCACATGCTCTGTGTTGCCCCTGGTTTTAGTGTGATGCCCACAGGGTTAGTCTTCCCCTGATACTGTTCTCACTTAACATGTGTCCTTCCCCATAGGTGGTAACTTGTCCAAATTTTCATTTTTTTCATAGATAGATTCTCCTTCCTCTCAAAGCGAAATTTGATAAATGTCTTTCCCAGTGGGTCAGTGGTTAAAGGGTAGGGAAGAGTGTTAGTTCTCATTTTTATCTTAAATAATTTCTAAAATATGATGTGGTCAATCATTTTAGCAAAACCTTTCTGGAAATACTTCCTACCTCTGTATGTCTAATCAAATAGTTCTGATGGGGAGAATTTGAGATCTTATGGCAAGGACTCAGATGAGCAGTCACACACTTTTTGAGCAGAGAGAGCTTTTCTCCACTCAAGTCAACAGTTCCAAAGGGTGTTATGCATCTGAATTTCCTGGAGTGTTAGAAATACGGCATTTGAAGATAAACGTCTATGTAAGTTATTGGCCAAATCATATGATTATTAAGAAATAAGGTAAAGAATAAGACCCTCTTTTTTAAAAATTATGCTAAATTAAGAATGGATAAAGGCCTTACAAAGTTTGCTTTATTGGATGTTGGGAATGTGCCTTTGTGAAGCTTGCACGTTTATAGATGAGATCTAAATTTGATAAATTTAGATAAATTTGACAGATAATTTTTATCACTTTAATTATCAGCATAAATGTTAAAAAAAATTATTCACTAAGACAGAAGAGAGACCTAGGACAGAAGGGAGAGCTTCAGGGAATGTGTAGCTGTGGAAACTTTGTCTGACTTGTGACATAGAAGCTGGGTAAAGAGAGAGGGTGAGAGTAGGCAGGATTGCACCAAGCAGAGGGAATAAGGGCTTCACCTCATCTCATTTAGGCTCAGATGCTCTGACATGATAAATTGAATGGCTTGCCAAAGCTTCTAACTTTCCTCGTTTCATTTTTGTTTAGATTGTATTTCGGAATGCAAATGTTAAAAATGATTAAAACTTAGTCTACTACAGTAGATACACGAGATCTTGTTAAGGGAGACATGGTAATTATATACTTAGCAATGAACACTTCTGTATAAAAAAGAAAGAACTCCAAGACATACTGAAGTTTAACTTACAAAAATACCAAGAATTACCTGATGTTCCACACAAGCATCTTAAGAAATTTTATAGAATGGAACAGAAATGCTTAGTCCCAGCATGCTGATTTCTAAATTGTGCTGATTTCTAAAAATGTGCTATTTTTGATTGAAGTCTTGTTTTTTTTTCAAACAATAAACAACAGTTAGATTTTACAAAGAAGCTAGGAAAAATATTTATTGGTTTTTGCTTTGAAAAATGAAAGAGTTTTCAGAGGTAATTCATATCTGGGGAAACAGGCATCTCCAAATGACATATGGATTCTTGCGATAATCAATATTTTGATAGCATTTTTATTATAGCGCCAGTGAAAATACCAAATACAACTGTCACCATTATTTCTTAGAATTTGCCTCATAAACCTTTCTCTGCTCTATAAATTTCTTTTTCAAAAGCTATTGTTACTGAAATAATGAAAAAAACACGTAACGTGAGTATACGTACAACTGCGGCTGAGATTGTGCAGAGAATCAAAAAAAAAAAAAAGAAATAACTCTGGTAGCATTTTCTCCAAATTATTGGAAATAGTGAATTATACATGAACTATATATAAATTAACACTCTTTAAAAATCTAAACAAGTTTTCTGAATTTCTATTAGCTACCTATGAGTCCTTTTCCTTCACATAATGTAATAAACCAGTTTTTAGTGTTAAACTTTATATACGAAAATTTGTATTTCAGTATTTTAAGATATGTGCTGTTACACAGCACCGGACAAATGCCATTCTAAATGTTTTATCTGCAAGGAAATAAAAACTTGGCTACCTAGTTCTCTATAGTTTGTCAAATGTTTATTCAATGCAGAATAGCTAAAGTATTGTTTTCTTGTACTAGTGAAGCAGAATTACAAGCCGATACCGCAGTGGTTTCTTGTTTATGGGCTACCTGGGTGTTTCCTTTGTAAACCCTTCCATTCTGAAGACTCAGCGAGCAGATTTTGATATTACTTTACAGTGTAATGACACAAATGAAACTGGAGAATGTAGTTTTCATTTATGAGGTCAGGCATTTTCACTACCCTCCCAATGCCATGCTTATCACTTTCTCACTTCATGGATATGTGATTTTTTTCCCCCCACGTCTTTTTATTGTCCAGGGAGGTCTCTTCCTGTAGATTCATTCACTCCCATAAGTTTTTGTTTTTATTGGAGGATAACAATTTGTCAATACGTGCTTGAACAGTAGGTGAGTCACGGTGACATAGCCCTTGTTCTGTTTTCTCATGAAATACTTTTTTCCATTGAATCACAGAAACAGATGTTTTAACACCACCATGCAAAATCTTCCTTATCATCTCAGGGTGAGAGTAAACAATGAATCTCTTGTGCCCCTGGAGAAAAACGCTAGACCCGATTCCTTTACCAGAAAGTTTCCAATAAAAAATTATGTGTGTGTTTATTTTGACCTTTTCTTACATATGGTTCATAAAATGCATTCTTCTGTACCCTAATATTTCAGCTCCTGATTCTCCTCCTCAAGATTTCTCTGTAAAACAGTTGTCTGGTGTCACTGTGAAGTTGTCATGGCAACCACCCCTGGAGCCAAATGGAATTATCCTCTATTACACAGTTTATGTCTGGTGAGAATGTTTTTTTTTTTTTTGGAAATAGTTCTGAGAACAAATATTAATCTGTAACATAATAGGAATGTAGGTTTATTTCAGAATGTTATGCTACATTAAGAACATGATTATTAATAAGCTAGTTAATATGTTTTTATCAAGAAACAAGTTTTTCCTGGTTCAAATCAAATAACATGTTTTTTCAAACGGAACAAAAAACGATGTGTTATGAATAATTATACTAAATTGCTACTCTTAAAAATCATTCATTGATCAATTTTATATGAATCCAAGCACATAATTTTAAGCCTTTCTAAACTTTTACACAAATATTCTCTATTCGATCTTTTTGTTTATTTGAACAGAATAATTTTAAGTAAAATTCAAGTGAAAGAAATATTTTTTTCCAGAAATCTATTATTTAGGGCCATTTTTCCTTTGAACTATAAATAGAAGAATATTAATTTATTTTTTCTGATCACCTTCACCCAGATTGCCTAGTTATCCTTTGATTTGTGAAAAAGATGAAATCCTCCAGTGCACCTTTGCCAGTTAACAACACGACCACACTGTTCCAAAAAACATTGACATCTTTACTTGTGTTTAGTAGGAGGATTTATCAGTAAAATAACATGTTTTCCAGTGGACTTCAAGTATTTCAATTCAGAAAATACAATTTGTGGCTGGTGCCTATAGCTGAGTGCCTAGAGCACTGACGACATATACTGGGGCTGCTGGCAGGTTCAAACCCAGCCTGGGCCTGCCAAACAACAATGACAGTTACAACAAAAAAATAGCTGGACATCGTGGCAGGCACCTGTAGTGCCAGCTTCATGGGAGGCTGAGGCAAGAGAATTGCTTAAACCCAAGAGTTATAGGTTGCTGTGAGCTGTGACACCACAGCACTCTACCAAGGGCAACATAAGGAGACTGTCAGAAAAAAAAAAAAAAAGAAAGAAAATACAATTTGTGCAATACCTTACAAAACATAGTCATTTTTCTTTTTCTTTTTTTTCATTTTTCTGATTGAAAATCAAAATCTTTGATTTTCTGATTGAAAGGGCCAGCATTGAGAGGCTATGATATTTTAAGGAAGTCCACTTTTATTCTGTTTCTTAAATTAAGACTTTTCTTTCTCCAATTCTTCCTTAAAGCCTTTGCACGCTTTTCTTTGAGACTCCCCTTTCTGTTTTTCATTGCCCGGTTCCTGGTCATTTCGCATAGGCATGATGAAATTGGGAGCGTGGTAAGAGATGCCAGTGAAGGAGCAGCTGCAGGAGGAAGGTGACCCTTTGCCTCCGTTACCCTCCCCGTCCACCCATTCATTTATTCTTTCACTCAGCCATTTTTTTTTTTTTTGAGACAGGAGCCTCAAGCTGTCCCCCTGGGTAGAGTGCCATGGCATTATAGCTCACAGCAACCTCCAACTCCTGGGCTCAAGCAAGTCTCCTGTTTCAGCCTCCCGAGTAGCTAGGACCACAGGCGATGGCCACAATGCCTGACTATTTTTTGGTTGCAGCTGTCACTGTTGTTTGGCGGGCCCAGACTGGATTCGAACTGGACACCTTGGGTGTATGTGGCTGGCGCCTTAGCCACTTGAGCCACAGGTGCTGAGCCACTCAGCCATGTAGTTAGAGAACCCTTATCCCTGTGAATAAGGCATACATAGGACTCTCGACCTCTAGGAGCTCACATTCTAAAGCCATAACTGAGCTATCTACCCATAAGCAAAGAAATAGAGGACCATCGGGGGAAACAGGGTTACTTCTGATGGAATGCTCCAGGAAATGCTCTTCTTCAAAGGAGAGGTGTGGATCCAGTGATCTGCATGACAAGGTCACGTCAGCGTGCTGGAGATTAGAGAACCAGTGGACAGTAAGACTGGGAAGGAGATGCACAGAATTCAGAGGTCAGGCAATGATTTGGTTTTCATTTTAACTATTATTGGAATTAATGAAGAATTTCAAGCACTTTGAATTCTTTCAGAGAATGAGTTTTAGGGAACAAAAATGTCAGCAGGAATGTAGGACTCTATGTTAGCAGTGTGGTCAAGAGATGGTGGTGGCCACGGAGGAGAGAAGAGGGCAGCTTTGAACTCCATTTGGGGATCAGGGCTAACAGGACTTAGTGACTGATGGGCTGTGGGGATAAGGAAGAGAGATAAATCAATGATGGCTTGGTTTTTGAATCAGAGGTGATTACTCTTACATTTGTTTTTTTATACTGTTTACCAAGTTAGAAAAAAAATGTACATGAAAATTTGGTTAATCAAGTCAGAATCAAGATTTTTCTGGCTGAAGTTCCCAGCCCTGCACTGGGAGAACCTTCTTGTTCCTCTACACAGCACACGTGCTCCCCACCCAGGGGCCTCCTGCTGTTTTATAGCAGCACAAAGCACAGCACACCTAGACACACGCAGAGGGAGCATTTTAAGCACTGCTGTTCACCTCATTTTTCTCTTGCTGGGTATGAACTGTGAGGGAAAATAGCAGCCACTGGCTCTCGGAACGTAGCCGTAATTCTGGTTGCCTACTTTCAATTCTGAAACGTATAAAAGGAGCAGGATTCACTGGGAATAAGGAAAGGAACTTAGGTATATCCCACTACCTCTTAAGAATACACCAGGCTGGAATTTTCTATGCTGCAATTTAGATGTCGTATAAAACATGCCTTGATCTGTATTTTCTGTAACTGGGTCTTTGTGCTTTTTGCAATGCTGTGGAGGTTGTCAGGGCACCAGTTTAAGGTAACTCACTCATTTCTCATCCCCTCTGGATTCCATTCAATCTTTTTTGGGTAAATAGCCAGTCAATTTGAAGTTCAGCTCCTCAATTGTACATTTTCGGTCATATTTCCAAAGGTGTTTCTTATTTCACTCACTCGTCAGTGTAGAATCGAGGTGCGAGGGAGCCCAGGGCAGGTGCAGCAGGGGAACCTCACCTCTGGGACCCTGTGACTCATCTCACCTGTATTGTTTTGGATTCATTCTGGCACCAACTTGCACTGTTCGCCTCTGCTTTCTGGGTTCTTATTTTCTGTTTTAGCCTTTGTCCTTTACACAGTCTTCCTAGCTCCTGGGGCTCTTAGCATTTCTGCCTCAACCCTCAGGTACCAGATGCTCTCAGGCAAGTTCTCTGCAGCCATTTGCCTTGTGCACCGTTCAGGAAGGTTCTGCCACACCCTTCTCTGGCTGGGATGGGCTGCCAGAGAAGCCCTAAGACCTCGCTGGACATGGCACCACACTGAACGCAGAGATTTTTGGAGGGTCTTGCCATTTTACTCTCTATCCAGAGAGGAAAGAGCAGGTCCTTTTCATCCTGGGGTGTCCTCTCAAGTCTATCTGGGTGTTTTCACCACTCCCCCCTCACCCTAAGATCTCAGGATGTTCCCATCTGATGGGTGTTTTTGCTTCCTCTCACTTTTTCTTAGTAACATTGTTTCTTAATTTTGACTGATGGAAATTTCCTCCTTCCGAATACCCCTTGCTTTCCATACAATGACTTAATTATAAAGCTTTGTGGTTTCAGGTCATCCAAAATTGACTCTCAATGTGTAAACAGACTCTTGATGTAGAAAACACTTTTCCCTCAATAAAACTGGGCTACATTTTGCACACACACACACAGATTCATCTTACTGCTTCAGCAACCATTTGCTCGTAGCTGCGTTTATTATAGAACAGCTCATTACATAGCATGTAATTTAAACTTGTTAGTTGCTGAATGAACGAAGAATGTATTTTAAGATTTAAAGACTTAATGTTGTTTTCTCTTTGCATTTCTGCCATCAGAATTTACGAATACATCTACAGATGTGACTCACACAGTGATGCGTACAACATGATTACACATTAACCCTTGTGAGCTATTTGGTGAGGAAATATTCATGACAAAGAGAGGTCACAGCATGTGTGTGTGTGTGTGTGTGTAAAATATAACCAAGTTTTACTGAGGGAAAAGTGTTTTCTACATTCTGTTTATATGTCAAAAAACTGGTGCTTTGCAGAAATAGACAACTCAGCGGAATAGAGCGAGATCACATAAAAACAAGAACCCAAAACGGGGAAAACCCCTCAAACTGAGGATACTATGTATTATGGACAAAGCATTTAGACAACTATTTTCAATTGCCCACGAATTTTATGGACACCCAATGTGTGTGTGTGTATACACACACATATGTATCAATGAGTATCCAGGAAATATATAAATATATATATATAATATATATGTTCATAAACATGTATAAATGATAATGAAACAGACACAGAGATATTTTAAAATTTCCTTCATCTTTTATGATACTTGCTAGAAGTTTTAAACATTTGTGTCTTATTAAGATATTTGGTTGGGATAGTCTTGAAGACATAGAAAGTGTGCTGGGCGCAATGACTCAAGCCTATAATCCCAGCACTCTGGGAGGCTGAGTGGGTGGATTGACTGAGCTCACTGGTTTGAGACCAGCCTGAGCCAGAGCAAGACCCCTGCCTCTAAAAATAGCCAAGCATTGTGGCAGGCATGTGTAGGACTAGCTACTTGGGAGGCTGAGGCAAGAGAATCTCTTGCGCCCAAGAGTTTGAGGTTGCTGTGAGCTATGATGCCACAGCACTTTACCAAGGGTGACAAAGTGAGACTGTGTCTCAAAAAAAAAAAAAAAAAACAACCCAAAAAACAAACAAACAAAAAGCAGAGAAAGTGCAGCCAAGTGAATGGTCATAATTCAGGGTCCTTTCATTGGTAATTACTAATCATTTGGGGGAGTTTTATTATGGGGATACGTAGCAGGTATCAAAATGTAATGCACTTGGTTTTCAGGCAGTGACACGTGAGTTTGAACTTTGCCTCTATCATTCAATTCTCTGTGATTGTCTTAAAGCACTTGAATACACGGTAGCTAGCAATATTAGCAGGATTCCTGTTTCAGGGGTCCATATTTCTCCCTTAATTCTCACTTGCCATTATTTCAGTTGTTCCAAAATTACCAAATTCTTGTAAAAACATTTTTGGAGATCTATTGCTCTTTCCAGTGTGGGTTCAGAAGGCAAGCTGCCTACTATGGTTTTCATCCTGGGTGACCTCTCTTTGTCGTGAATATTTCTCCACAGACCAGCTCACGAGGGTCAGTGTTAATCACTTTACATGCGTCACTGCGTGAGTCATGTTTGTAGGTGCTGCGCTCAGAAATCTGTTTGAATCCATTGCATTTTGAAATAATTTTCCTTCTGAAACTCACTTTACAAAATAACTTAAATCATCTGTCAAGATAGTAAAGTAGCTTTTACCCCTTGACTTCTATTAATAAATTATACATAAATGTCTTCAAATGACACACAATCTTTGCACTCCTAGGGCAACCATGATGAAATAACTAGATTTTTATTATTTGTTTATTATTTTATTCTTTTATACATTCTTGTTCTTTCATTGTTGTTGTTGTTGTTGCAACACAGTCTCATGCTATGCCCTGAGCAGAGTGCAGTGGTGTCATCATGGCTCACTGCAACCCTGTACCCTCAGACTGGGGCCTGAGTCACTGGGCTTACAGGTGTGCACCACGATGCCCAGACAGGATTTTTATTTTTTGTGGAGACAGTGTCTCACTCTTGCTCAGACAAGTCTCTGAACTCCTGAGCTCAAGCAGTCCTCCCCTTACAGCCTCCTACAGTGCGAGGATTACAGGAGTGAGCTGCCCTACCCCGTGAGGCAGGGTGTTCTAGAACACTGATATGAAACTTATTTAGTTGTATGTTCTTAAATTCCACTTGAATTTGTTTAACAATTTTGTGTCAGTAAAATTTAACAGTATTTTTATTTTTTTATTTTATTTTATTATTTTTTTTTTGAGACAGAGCCTCAAGCCATCCCCCTGGGTAGAGTGCCGTGGCATCACAGCTCACAGCAACTCCAACTCCTGGGCTCAAGAGAGTCCCCTGCCTCTGCCTCCCAAGTAGCTGGGACCACAGGCGCCCATCACAATGCCCGGCCATTTTTTGGCTGCAGCTGTCATTGTTGTTTGGCGAGTCCGGGCTGGGGATTCGAACCCACCACCCTAGGTGTACGTGGCTGGCGCCCTAGCCGGTTGAGCCACAGGCACCAAGCCAGTATTTTTATTTTTTATTGATAAAGAAGATATTCCCTTATTACATGCAGGTAAAAGATGTGGACAAAAATTGCTGAAAATTACAGCTTATACATGAATCTTTGACTTTGAAATGTTTCTCAGTCTTCTTAGCAATGATTATGAGATGTAATTCTAAAACAGTGAGTCTGACAAATTGTTAAACTCTGTAGGGAGATATGAAATATATAGAACCATAAAAATGATATTACAGTTATTAGAAATGTGTGAAATAATTAAAAAGAATTTCTGAGAAATATATTAGAAAGACACAGTTCTAATGAAGCTCTTGATTAAATGTCCCTGGTCAAATAATTTCCTCAGTAACTTAAAAGCTTGTCTTTTATGCCAAAAAGCTAAGCTAAAAAGTATAGGCATAGTCTTGGTTTTTTCCAGTTTTGTAAATGTTTTTCATTCTATAAAAAATGACCTAACAGAGCCTACAGTGTGATCAGTAATCATGATGGGAGGGGCCATTTCGATTTCCTGAATTTTGTTTCCTTTTTGGAATGGAGAGCGTCTCAGTAGAGGCTGTGTGTGAAGGCTTGGGGGCAGCAGGAATGACTGGCCAGAGTCTGACAAGTAGCATTACAGACAGGGAGGGTTGAGGCTAGATTGGGAAGATGAGAGAAATAAATGGGAAGGCTAGATTGGGAAGATGAGAGAAAGAGGGAGGAGGGCAGCACCTGTGGCTCAAACGAACAGGGCACCAGCTCCATATGCCAGAGGTGGTAGGTTCAAACCCAGCCCTGGCCAAAAAACTGCGGAGAAAAAAAAAAAAGAGGGAGGAGATGAGGACAGGGATGCCCTTTAGGGTTTAATAGGAGGTTTCTCCTGGGACGCCCAAAGTTCTGTCTCAGCCCCTTCCTGTTGGTCGCTGCTATGAATCACTCTGAAACTTGGGGGCCAAGGTTATGGACAGGCTACTGTGGGCCACTCATGCTTTGCAAACAGTCCAGAAACTCTGAATTGATTGTCAGCATTGAAAAATAAGTACATATCCAGTAAAACTTCAGGTTTCTGTGTTTCTTACAAACATCAGAATACTTACGCCATGTTCCCTCCAACAGAAATCCGGGAAGGTGAATACTGAGTGTCTTATTTGAAACATTTACTCTGTTCCTCACACGGTTCCCTCCACAACCTGTTTAAACCAATGTATTAGTAATTTATTTTACCTGCTTAGATCTTGAGTTATCAAGGGATCCGGTCATCTAGATTTTGTTTGTCTTTTTCTCTTCTTTTTAATGGACAAAGCTGAAAGAGATTGTTATCTCTCCACATGATGTACTTGTGTCACAAAATGTCTCAGAAAAGTGAAGAAAAGGGCTCAGAGGGCAAGTGTAATAGTTACCACTTTGAGACAAATGTTTCTTACATGTATTTTCTTACTTATTCTTATTTGTTTTCAAAAAATACTATGAAGTCAATAACATTTCCCCCATTTTACAATTGTAGAGACTGAGTCTTTGTAAGGTTAAAGACTTGCTGAAGGTTACAGAGCTAAAGTGCCCAGAGTCAGAATTCACACCCCGATCTGTCTTATTCCCAAATTATACATTTCCTGCATCAGGAAGAATAGGCATTATAACAGGCCTTTGTTCTAAAAACTAAACAGTGTGTTTATAGGATTAGGGAAGTCTTAATTTGATAACAGCATGTGTGAAAAAGATTTAGGGAATTATAACAAAATTAAGCTTATTGGATCAAGTCCAAAGGGATATTTTTTCTAAAAACTCTCACTGGCTAGATATTGGTCTGCAGCCATTGATGAACTGTATCTATTTCGAGAGGGTGATAATTATGCTGTTTCATGTGTCAAATCAGTTGGATTATTGGTTAATGCAGTTGAAGCTGTGTATGGGGAGAACAGAGCTTGTCCCAGAGAAGTGATGGGGATGGTGGGAATACTTAGGATCAAGGCAAATGAGGGTCTATGGAAAAGATGGGACTGGGTCAAGATTCATAATGGTTGAGATACTTTTAGTTTCAAATGCTAGAACCACCTTAAATAGGCTCAAGCAAAAAAGGATTTATTGACCCATGCAGCTGAAATATCCGGGTCTATCCTTGTTGAACATGGAATCTCAATTAATCTTACCAGGGGTGGTAGCAGCAAGAAGGTTGGCAGGGTCAATGGTGAGCTGGCCTTTGTGCCTTGAGTATAATGACACAGGAGAAGGTAGGAGGAGAGATATAATAAGAGAAAAAAAGTCAGGACACAGGAGACCATATGCCTTAAGTGAAAACACAACTTGATAATGGAACATATAATAATTCCATTACATTTTCAATTGTGATTTTAAAACCACATCAGCTAAAACCAAGAGTAACAAGTCATTAGAGCACTGTCACGATTGGATTTCTTAGATCTGAGAGAGAGGCAAGTCGCCGGGCTGCAGTTTTGCTCACGGATCTCGTGGAGAGCAGAGAGCTCACGCCTCAGACGAGAGATTCATGTGTGTCACCTGCATTCTGAAAACAGAGCAGGAAAGGTCAAGGCTGAGCCGCACTGACAGGTCCCCCTCCCTCCTTCACCTCCCTCTCGCTTCTCAGTTTTGCCGCAAACCGCTTCTTCTGTACCTAACATACATTCTAAACTGTTTGAATTGAAGTTTATGCTCAGTTTTCTACTTTATTCATCAAAATGTTAGTCACAATCCTAAACTACAAAGGAAAAACAAACTAACCCCCAACAGACACATAAGACACATGGGTATCTGAAAAAATTTTGGTTCGCACTTTTTTGTCTCTGAAGGTAAACCAGTGTATCTACCAGATTAGAAACTATATCTAAGTACATCTATCTGCTAATTGAAGGGCATTATTAACTTTCTTGCTAAGATAGTTTATAAAGATTAGCTGCTTCTTACCGAAGTATTATATTTACTTAATAAACACTTGAGACAAAATGTATTTTTGATCTGCAGTTTCTAGGTAATTGTCTTAATTCTGCCTTATCTATGAAACATAATCTGGATTTTTCTTAGGGTAGGCAGGTAATTATCTGCAAGCTTTGCTATATAGATGGAGGCAGGGAGGTAGTGATACAGAGATGGCAGATAGCATTGAAAAATAGGCTTGAAAAGTCAATTTGAAAATACAGGTAATGCAATTAGATTATTTTAGTAAATTTCATAACTTCAGAGCTTGGTGTTGGTCAGTAAGTTCTGTAGCATTCTGACGACCTGTGACCAATGACAGGAATATGGAATTGGGTCAAGTTTCTATGACAAGGCATCTTTTCGGAGATTAATAGCCACAGCATTAAGAGTTTTAAAAGCCCCTCTCCTGTGGTCTCAGTGTAGTCAAAGGGAGCCCTCCTGACTGCTTCTGAAAGAGGATGTCTACTGAAACTGTTGCAAATTGCTCAATAGCCGGGCTAATCCTGCCTGTCTCCAATCGCATACTCTGAATCCATATTTTTCTCCCTGTGGTAAGCTTTCCAACTGTTTTTCAGATATGTGTATTTGGAGTGATTGGTGCTTCTGTAATAGACAACCACGGGTGAAATGTATCTCGTGGAGATCCTTAAGTCACTTAAAATCTATTATTCCATTTAATGATTCCAGGCTTCAGATATTTCAGTCGTAAAGAAAGAGCAGTTCCCGTTCAGAGGGAATATCCACTTACTTCTTGGGTGCCATGTGTAGCTGAAGAATAAAGATATGGGATTACATAAAACATATACTTTTTCTGTAATATCAATCATATTCCCTTATCTAAATCCTTTTATTGCTCTTAAAATCTGAATTTAAAAACACGTATTTTTCAACGCCACTCTGTCTGTGTTCATTCTTTGCTTTTACACACTCATCTACACCCAGTTCAAACTGTGGGAGCTGAACAGACATGACCAAGATAAACTCGGGCTGTATTTTATATTCAACGCTCTATTTCTTAGCAACAGTTTACTCTTTAGATTTTTTTTTTTCACCTTTCTAGGAGATTGGTGCTCGTGTGGAGAATTTTGAGTCAATATCTACCTGACTTGTTTCCTTTTCTGGACTCACATTTTAAATACTTTTAAGATTTTGAATAGATTGCATTAATGTACGCAGTTCTGCTATAAGAAATAAAATTTTAAAAAAAGACAAAACAAAGATTTTGAATACATGAGAGGTGTGAGATCTATTTTCTTCTTTCCTGCACGATATATATAATTTTCAATCTCATTTCGATTAAAAAATTGGCTCTGTTCCTGTGGCTCAAGTGGCTAAGGCGCCAGCCACATACTCCTGAGCTGGCAGGTTCGAATCCAGCCTGGGCCACCAAACAACAATGACGAATGCAACCAAAAAATAGCTGGGTGTTGTGGCGGGTGCTTGTAGTCCCAGCTACTTGGGAGGTGGAGGCGGGAGAATTGCTTGAGCCCAGGAGTTGGAGGTTGCTGTGAGCTGTAATGCCACGGCACTCTACCCAGGGTGACAGCTTGAGGCTCTGTCTCAAAAAAAAAAAAAATATATATATATATATAAATATGTATGGTATCCTTATTTTAGATACTGCTATTTACATATTATTTATTTATGTCTGGAGTAAATATTACCTTTATACAATAAGTAAAAGATGATTTGTTTCATAAATTAGTAGTTTAAATAAGATTTGGCCCACGTTTAGAAACAATACATGTTTGGACATCTAAAACATTCCTATGAAAGGGCATACTGTAATTACTTCAATACATATTTTTCCTGGAATTGTATTAAAAGTGGTCCAAGCCAACTCTAATGATCAACTTCTTATTGAAACTTGATTGAGTTCCTGAATATAAATAAATTAACTTACTAAAGTGTTCTGAAGTTTACTAGTATTTTGGGATAAGTGGCGTCTTGTTCTATTAATCCGGATTAATATATTTCTGTACCTTAATGTTGTTTATTTGAATGTAAATGTGCACAAAAAGTATGTGTTAACTTTCAATTTAAAAGTTGTTTATACAGACGATATTCTTTTTATTTCTCTCAGGGATAGATCATCATTAAAAACTATTAATGTAACTGAAACGTCACTGGAGTTGTCAGATTTGGATTACAACGTTGAATATAGTGCCTACGTGACAGCGAGTACCAGGTTTGGGGATGGGAAAACAAGAAGCAGTATCCTTAACTTTCGAACACCAGAGGGGGGTGAGTTCCCAAGGATGTAATAAGCACTTTAAAAGAATATTGTTCACAGAAAAAGATATTAATATCCCAGTGTATAGTAAGTCTAACATCCAGAATCAATTGGATACAAAATTTCATCTTGGTCAGTTTCTAGTTGTGTGATGTTGGAAAAATGAATCTCTCTGTGCCTCAGTTTCCCATGGGTATATGGAAACCATATCTTATGTACTTCACGGGGTCCTTATGAGGATTAAATAAGGTTATATTTGCAAATTCACTCAACAGTGAACTTGACACACAATGTGAAGTACGAGACCCCATAAAGTTCATGAAATCACTTCTCTGTTTTCCTATGACCCTTCTTATTCAATATAGAAATTCTAAGTTAAATTGGAATTTCATGTTATGTATTTCATCTTGGAAACTTGTTATAATGTTGTTTTCAAACCCAGGACAGTGGGTCTGCTCTGGAGTCGGGACTGTATGTTATGAGTAAGACACTCATCAGTTCTCTGCTTGAATATTGTTACAGCGAGGGTTAAAGGGATGGTCCCATGAGCTTCCTAACTTTTATTTTTGATATCTAAATGGGTGTCATTTCTAGTTTAAGTTTTATTTGAGAAACAATTGTCATCACCTTCATGTACAAACGTAGGTGACATTCAGGGTATTTCAGGCATCCTTGGAAGCCGCAGGCAGTTTATTTGTTCCATTCTTTTGTCTTCTAGCTCCTAGTGACCCTCCCAAAGATGTTCATTATGTAAACCTCAGCTCTTCATCAATCATTCTCTATTGGAAACCTCCTTTAAAACCTAATGGTATCATACAATTCTATTCTGTTTATTACAGAAATTCTTCCGGTACTTTTATGCAGGTAAGACCCAGATTTTCTTTTAGTTCTTTATTTATATCCTTTATTTTTGTTGGTCTTGCAGACTCGCCATGGTAAATCAGTTACTTTATATTGCTGATTATACACAGTTGTATTTTATAAAACTCCCACTGACATAGAAACATATGATGGAGAAATGTCAGCTACATTTTAATCTTTCTGTCTCTACACACACACACACACACACGTCTATTTTAGTTTCACAAGTATTAATATTAATAACCATGAAGCTGCCATCTCTTTTAAATTCTGTGTATTTAGAATGTTCCTTAATTCTACTTTCTCCTAGAAGTGTTCCCTAAAGTGCTGGTCATTCTTCATAGTTATTTATTAGCTGTAGGTTCACTTTGATTGCAATAGAAATAGTTTTAGTGTTTGGCGTGTTTATACTTTTTTTTCAATTAAGAAAACGTGGCTGGCACAGTGGCTCATGCCTGTAATCCCTGCACTCTGGGAGGCTGAGACAGATAGATTGCCTGAGCTCACAGGTTGGAGACTAGACTGAGCCAGAACAAGACCCTGCCTCTAAAAATAGCCAGGTGTTGTGGTGGGCGCCTATAATCCCAGATACTTGGGAGACTGAGGCAAGAGAATCATTTGAGCCGAAGCGTTAGAGGTTGCTGTGAGCTATGATGCTACAGCACTCTACTGAGGGCGACAAAGTGAGTCTCTATCTTAAAAAAAAAAAAGAAGGGGGTGGTGCCTGTGGCTCAAAAGGGTAGGGTGCTGGCCCCATATACCAGAGGTAGCAGGTTCAAACCCAGCCCGGGCCAAAAAAAAAGAAAAAGAAAAGGAAAAAATGTTCTTGTCAGTAGGAATGGTTCTTACTGTTAAAATAATAATAATAACCTTCATTATTACTTAGTATCTGATAGAACAAAAACAACTATAAATGTGGTTCTTCAGTTCATGGTATAGAAGGTTTCAGGCTCACCCAGTTTGCAGTTGGGCACTTGCTGAGCGAGTGACGATGGCTCTGAAAGTAACTAAAATGCATATAATTTAGAGAAATATCTTCAATGTTCAGCAGAATTTTATTTCTCCAAATTAAATGTTTTAGAGAACTCTAACATATGAAAAGGAGAAAATTGTAGTGATCGTGACTGAATCAAAGATGGGGAGAGCTGGAACATAATTTGAAACACAGGAATTTAGAAGAAATATTGCAATTTACAGAATATACACCTTACTGGTGAAAATTGCTTTTGGATTGTGACTTGGGTAATTCTTATTTCTTCGTATCCTTTTAAGTCAGTGGTTCTCAACCTTCCTAATGCTGCCACCCTTTAGTACAGTTCCTCATGTTGACCCCCAACCACAAAATTATTTTTGTTGCCACTTCACAATTGTAATTTTGCTACTGTTAGAAATCGCAATGTATGGCCCCAAAGGGGTCATAACTCACTGGTTGAGAACTGCTATTTTAAGTAAAAGGAAAATAGAGAGAACTTCGAGAAATTTTGAGTTACCTAACCCCCACAAGTTCCCTAACCTGAACCCACCTTTATTGCTTAGTTCCTGTGGGTGAGGACAGCTGTGACTAAGGCCAGCACAGCACAGGCTAATGAACAGGGCAGAACTCTGCCGGCTGTCCCGGGGCTAACCCAGCAGAGAGTAAAACCAAGTCCAGAGGCTGCTTTCGTGTTCACATTCTCCCTCCGAATATACGAGTGTGACCACTTACAACGTCATGCCAAAAGGAAAACTACTTTTCAAAAGGCCTGTGGATATCGTGATATACATGGAATTATAGATTTTTTTTATACACATGCCTCAAGAGCAGGAGGTAAAAGAAGAATCCAGTTTTAGTTTATTCTGTATCTCAAGCAGTTTTCTTCTTGCTTTCGCTTTGTTTGGGGAAGAGAAATGGGAGTTAGTGAGGCAATTTATATTTTACCAGAATGTTGTTTATAAACTTAGTATGTTAATAGAAGTCATTCACATGTGAGATTTTTCTTGCCTTTCTCAAAAACATAGCAACATGATTATATTTTGGTTTGTTCCATCCACCTTTAAATAACAAAACCTAAACATCTAAGTGTGGTTTCAATATGAGCTTCTACTTATTCAAACCTTGCTGTGTAACAGGATCCCCTCTGCAGTTCCTCTGTCTCAGAACACGTTATCTTTTATTAAATAATCTTAAGAATGCTTTTAAGTGTGACAGCTGCAAGAGGGCACGGGCTAATGATGTTAAAACATTGCAGAGGTATAGTCTCATATTGCTGGGAATTCATCCGTGCTTTCATTCATTCCTGTAGCGAATGTTAAAAATAGCACCAATATCTTCACGACTTGGTTTTCTATTTTGGATGGATACAAGAGACCAAATTCTCAAAATGGAAATTATACAGCAGAATAGGTGTGCGGCATTATGACCGTTCCTTTTCCTCGTTCCTCTCTCTGCAGAACTTTGTGGAGTCGCCCAGGTCTGCCACGTGACATTCCTCCTTTTTTTCCAGATATCCGCTGCTTGTCTTAGCTTCCTTATGCCTTTGCAAACACCTTGAAGAAGAGGGTTGTAGGACATTTGTCTTTATTTACCCTGAAGTTCCGTGGCATAGGTTCAATGCTCAATAAATATTTTAATTTCAATAATATAAAATTGTTGCAATAGACCATCATTATTTTCAGTACGTGGTTATCATTATGGAGCACTTGAGTGTGTATTGAAGTGATGCTTCTTTTTATCTGGGGGTATTTCATCATTTTGCTGCTACTTGACAATCTATTTTGTTCTTTATGTGGTTGTTTCATCTTGAGCTTTGGATAGCATATTAACTTTTCTCCGTTTTTATTTGTACCTACTTCTGTGCTGTCTCTTCCAGGTGCCTAGCGCAATGTTTTATATAAAAAGTGATAAATGAATATTGGTTAATTAATCAAATTTAAAAGGATTTTGCTAAATACCTTCTGACTGTATTTATATATATTATATTACATATATTATGTATGATAAGGGTTAAGATTTTAATTTTTTGTGCAAAAAAATAGATAAATGATCATCTGGATAATTGATCTAATTTTGTAAATTTCTTACATGTCTATGCATGTTAATTCAAACACACAGCAGGAATTATGGGGTGATTCAAATAGTGTGTTACGTATTTGTGATCAAGATCATAGGTAATTGGAATAAATTGTATAACAGAAATTAAAATTGACATCGAAAAGATCACATTAGTATTTGCAAGTGGTGTTTATGTAAGCCAGTCATTCCATGCATAAAGTTGACCTAGTGGAAGATATTACAGTTAGTGGATCACACTTGGATCACATTTTGTGTGAGATTGTTAAATTGCTTTAACTTGTCTGTTCTTAAATAAGTCATCACAAAATTGGAGTAAATCTATTATTACACTTACTCTTTGTTTCCCCCCCAAAATTTGCTGAGTTTAATTTGTCCATCAATTTCCGAACCATTCTAAACATAAATTTAGTCAAATTGCTTTTCCTATGTTATTCTTTTCAATAAAACTAATTAACATTTATTATTTTTTATCGTAACCTGGACATGGTATTAATTGCTTTATGTGCTTCATGTCATCTAATCCTCAAAAAGGATTAGAAAAGTTGCCTGTGAAGTGGAGATCATTATTTCCATTTTACAGTTGAGGGACAAGAGGCTTTGAGATTAGATGATTTATCCAGGATTACACTGTCAGAGCTTGAATGTGAGTCTACAGAACCTTCATTAGGTTCGGAATGATTCAGATCACTTTGCACCGACGGACATTTCAGTAAAGTTATTCATATTAATTACCTACATGCTTTTAAAACTCTATTTTTCCTTTATTTTTGAATTCATTTCATTTGACTGTGTGTTTTGTTTTTAACTTTTGGAAAGTCAGGAAATGATTGCAAGAATTCCCTCACATTCAGAACGTTCCTTGAGGCAAATATAACCAGGAGTTAGGCAAGAAGATTTAAAACTTTCTCTAACTCTCTAGATGAGACTGAGAATCGAACTGCCTTTCCCTTCCCTCCCCATAATTGAAGAAGAAAGAGCCCACAGAGGGATAAATCATAGTCACTTTGGGGGTTCACTGAAAGAGCAAACACTTTTGGAAGTCCTTCATCATTAGTGGAAGAAAGAAAGGAAAAGTTTCATAATAACTCAAACTTGTTTACAATCAGCCAATGCTTTGTAAACTACTTGAACCCTTCACCAGGAAAACTGACCCTGCCCGGGACAGTTGCAGGGTTTCCGTTGGCCACGTGACCTTCGTTGTTAGCTCAGAGCTTTTCCTCTTGGAGTTTTACTCATTGTTGCTGGGGCGTTGGCTTTGTAATAAAAAGCACTGCCATTTATTCTTCTCTTAGTACGGACATATTTCCGGTTTAATTATTGTAATAAAAATAATTACGTTCTGTGTTGATTTTTCTAAAGAAGGAACACATTAAAATAACGAGATGATCAATTCATGGATAATAATTATTTTGAAATGTTCGTGCATACTAAAAGATGACATTCTGAACACTTAAAATAATATGTTTATTTTGCAGAATTTTACACTCGATGAAGTAACCATTGACAATATGGCCATATCTGCAATAATAGATAAACTGGCAATATTCAGCCACTATACATTTTGGTTAACAGCAAGTACTTCATGTGGAAATGGGAATAAGAGCAGTGACATAGTTCAAGTGTACACAGATCAAGACAGTATGTAAACAAAAAGCATTTGCTAACCTTTACTAAGATAATTTACAACTTTATAATTATTTCAGAAATGTTTTCCATTTCTGTACGTTTGTACATAACCTATATTTTATTTATTACAGGAGTTTTAAATTGCACTTAATATAATAGTGATAAAATGATTGCAATAATAACAATGTCTTCTATTCATGAAAACCACCACTATCTACTCATGAAAATTCCGATTCTTTTAGTGCTTTGAAAGATGTCACAGCCATCCATTGACAAGCCTGAAAACGACTTCTGTATACGTAGAAGAACTTTTTAATAGTTAACATGCTGATCCATTTGCTTTAAGAATTAAAAACAATTTCTAGAAACTTATTTCCTTTTCAGATGTTGAATCCACATAGGCCTCTATGTAGGATTTTTATTCTTACTGCGTTTTACTAATATATCCGGAGTATCTTTTCTTTTTTTCCAATCCAGAATTTCCTTGTTGGCAGCTTCCAAAGAATCCAGTTTGTGCTGAGTGTTCAGAAAATTAATGTCTGGAGCTCTTGATGTTTTCTTAGGTGTCAGCTTTCAGAATTCAATGATAAGTGGATCCTCGCACATTTCTCTGGAGTTCTTTCTTTTGTCCACTTGTTTGTTTATTTTGGAAAAGATTAGTCTCTTATTAAGAAACGATGTGCCTAACCTTCTACTGAGCGTAAAGTTCCACGTTTATTATCTGAAGATCATACACTGAAAGACACTATAATCATGGGGATGAACGCTGACCTTGGTGTTGAAACAATCTTTGAATCATTGACAAATCCATCAAAAGAATTCAGAGATGATAAATGTGTGAAAATGTGCATTTGGAGAGTCTTTACCAAAAAATGTTTAGTGCAGTCTATGGTCAGTGTCATTTCAGGTATTCCTTAAATGCAGATCTCTCCCAAGGTATTTGCCAACATATAATTGCACCTTGAATAGTAGGTGCTTGCTTTGTACTGCTCCAGGTAGATGATAAATTGACATTAATAGAGTCTAGTGTTACAATATAACTAAATGTCTGAGAATTAGAACTTTTATATGTAATTTCTCTACTTAAAAACATTTGGTTTGTATGGCTCATGATTCTGCAAGTAAAAGCTGTTAGTATTAAGTCTTCCAACTACCAACATGACCTTGGAGAAGTTGCTTAATGGGTCTGAGCCTCAGTTTCCTCCTGTGTGTAATGAGGATAATTTTTAGAAGAAAGAAACTAAAGCTAAAAAAATAGTTTAGACAATGTAAATTATCAGGTTATTTTGATTTTGGAGTATATATACACACATTCATACGTATATATACACACCCAGTCTCTGCATAGTAGGAGAGAAAAGCCTGGAGATTATTATATGAAATAACATTCACAAATATTAAAGATGACAGGATTTATTTTGAATTATTTTAAAAACAATCATTTAGAAGATATTCCATAATGGGCAAATGTTTACCACATCTGCATTGAAATGAGGTTAAGAGCTGACGATGTAATTAAACTAAATTCAGTTTGTGAATTGAATTTCTATTTAGGGTAACTGATCATTTTTTAATTTTGCCCGTTTCCTATCATAGTACCTGAAGGGCTTGTTGGAAACCTGACTTACGAGTCTATTTCGTCAACTGCAGTAAATGTAAGCTGGGTCCCACCGGCTCAACCAAACGGTCTAGTCTTCTATTATGTTTCACTGAGCTTACAGCAGACTCCTGGCGACGTGAGACCACCTCTAGTTACCTATGAGCGAAGCATATATTTTGACCATCTGGAAAAATATACTGATTATATATTAAAAGTCACTCCATCAACAGAAAAGGGATTCTCTGATGCCTATACTGCTCAGCTCCACATCAAAACTGAAGAAGATGGTAGGCCAGACCCTTTCGTTGCCTATTTGGCAGATAGTCGTTCTTCCCATTTATTTGGCTTTCTTCTTGGAAACATTATTTTTATAGTTATATAGATTCTGTTTCTTCTCAAGCAATTATCCATTCAATAAACACAATAAGCTCTACGTTTCTTAAAATTAGAGTAATGTGCTGATAGAATTAATTCTCCCGATGATTGCAGAAGCCTCTTCTTTGTAACGCGAATTCACTTTTGTTTCACTTCATCTTCTCTTTTTCTTTTCTAGTCCCCGAGACGTCACCAATCATCAACACTTTTAAAAACCTTTCCTCTACCTCAGTCCTCTTGTCGTGGGATCCCCCAGTAAAGCCAAATGGTGTGATAATGAGTTATGATTTACTTTTACAAGGACCAGATGAAAATCATTCTTTCGTTACTTCCGATAACTATGTAATATTGGAAGAACTTTCACCATTTACACTATATAGTTTTTTTGCTGCCGCAAGAACTATAAAAGGCCTCGGTCCTTCCAGTATTCTTTTTTTTTACACAGATGAGTCAGGTAAGCCGGATCCACGGTTCTTCAAGCAGTTTCCCTGTCACGCCTCTTGCTCTCTCTCTCTTTTAAGGAACAGCATGGAGAGTAAAGGATATCTGACTGTCTGTTTCTAACAGCCTCATGATCATCCATCTGCTCTGCTGAACCTTTTCTTTTGGTTTAGGAGAACTTTGGAATTGAAATGTCGAGCTTTAGAATTACACTTTCTGTTTAAAGCTTCTTTGGAGTTACTGTGTTCCAAGTGCAAAAATATAATCACTGATTATATTTTTCCTGAAGTTAAAATAGGATCATTTTATAAATCTTTCTTAACTAGTGTCTTCAAGACAGCCATGGTCTGTTTTTATGCTGAGGGTTTCATGAATGTAAGTTTTATGATGTCTTTTCCTGCAGCGCCCTTAGCTCCTCCTCAAAACTTGACTCTAATCAACTACACTTCAGACTTTGTGTGGCTGAAATGGAGCCCGAGTCCTCTGCCAGGCGGTATTGTTAAAGTCTATAGTCTTAAAGTTCATGAACGTGAAACTGATACTATATTTTATAAGGTAGGTTGATATGGTAGTATGCTTATTTCAAAAATTCAGAAATCAGATTCAAATCTTTTGACATGTACAGGGAAAATGGACTGCTTTAAATTAAACAGGGACAATCTTTTGAAACCTTTTTTTATTTCCTATAATTGAAAGGTGTAATAGAAAACACAAGCCAGCATTTGCCAGACATATAAGCTGAATACTTTATAGAACAATGCACTTAAATTTGTTATTTCTAGATAGCTACAGGTGAGGAAATAATGGCATCATTTTGTTAATGCTGAAAAGTATATAGTAATTTCATTCTGGCTAATTTAAAACCTGTTTAAAATAGGATATATATTTTTCTATCTATTGGCAATAGAAGTGCCAAGTAATTCTTTTTAATCTTTTCAGAAAAGTGTTTGTACTGGACTCCTGATGCTTTTTTTATTTTCAATACTAATTCATTTGCAACACTAAACTAAAATTCCTTCCTTGGTTTTTAGAATCTAGAATCAGTGAAAAATACTCAAAGAATTACGGCAACAAGGAGTCTCCAATATACACCTATGATTTCTCCCATCTAATTGCCAAAATATGTCATAATTAACTAGTATTTATGATAATTTTCTTTTTCATTTTTCCCCAAAGCAAATGAAATCCTGGAAGATTCTCTTTAGAAGTTATAGCAAGGAGAGTACCAAATACTTGCAGTAAACATTTCCTCCAATGTCACATGTGTTATCATTTATGACTATGCTAAGTCATTTTTAAAGCATATGTGGCTTACAAATGAAGAGCAGAAATCAAAAGCAGCGATGAACATTATGTCGTTAGAAAGAATGGCTTTCTTTCTGGAAACCAAGATATTAAAGTCTGATAGGTTGAATAGAATTTGAGTTATATTACTCCACAAATATGGACACTCTTTCCCAGAAGTGTGAAATTTTTGTTAATGACGTGAAGCCCCTAACCCTCTAAAATTCTATCCCTGGTTCAATCTTAACATCTTCTCATTTTTTATTAGCTTTGTCTGTAGGAGTCATTGAGAAATAGATATCAAAAGGACAAAAGAATTCTTTTCTTAAATTAGCCATATTCTTAAGATAATTGTGTCTGGGTATTCAGGTGTGGACGTCTAGATATGATTGTAACTCCTCAAAATCGCGGTCTCTAACATAGATGCCCTTTGACCGGTAACACAAGGGCGCTGACATCAAATCACCTGGTTTGAGTTCTGCCTTTGAGACTGACTGTGTGTGTGACCAATATGTTAGCTATTATCACTGTTACTGTGCGCAGCTTTAAAAAACAGATTACAGATCTGTTCAGCATTGTGAGAGTGTTGAGCCTGAAATAACACTGTGTCCGTATGTGACTATGACAGTAAGCTATATTCTGGGATTTGTAAATACTGGTTTTTCAAGAGAAACATGCCATTGATATCTCACTAGTTACAAAAATACAATCTGTACCACAAAGTATTAAATACATCATTTTTTGGGGGGGGGAAGAATAGCCTTATTTTTAAAAAACTACTGCCTTCTATCACTTCTGTATATGTCTATTTTCTCTTTCCCTCAATTTCCATGATCTCATTTTCTTTCAAACTCCTTTAAATGTATTCTCGTGCTGCCTTTTTGGCCTCACCGATGGTTACCTGTGCCTGCTGTCCGCCCGTGTAGCTCCTCTCCCAGTGTCGCGTTCTGCTCCCCTTTCCCTTTCACTGTGTCCCAACAGGATCAGTCTCTATTGTTTTCTGTTTCTGTATTTTGTTTTAACTTTCAAATTATACAGGGTGGACAGAAAGCTCATGTGCAGTTTAGATAGTTTAACATAGTAGTTTGCACATGAACTTTATGGACACGCTGAAGGTGGGTTTGTGGAGGCAGAATAATTCCAGAAGCCCTTGAGATGTTCCTGCTGTGTCACTGACAATGAGATCAGTAGATAACTCAGACATGCTCCAATTACTTATTTGGGCAAAGTTCTGTAATTGCTCAAAAAAGCAACCTTAACAAAGACACCCTTATGGCTGGTCAAACGGGGCTCTGACATCACATTACCTGGTTCAAGTCCTGCCTTGGAGACTCACTGTGCATACGATAAGTATGTTGGCTATTATCACACATAGCTTTAAAAAAGTTCAAAATCTGTTGCATTGTGGTAGCGTGAAGTATGAAAAACACAGTATGCCATGATGGAGAGTTAGTTACATTTTAAGATTTGCAGTATTTAGAATAGCTTTGTAATTTTCACCACTTAGGTCCCTGTCTCACACCATCCTCTTGTGTAAATCTGTTCACTATCCCATAAGCCACTTTTGCACATACTGCTATGATCTCTTGGGCTCAGTCATTTTCTAGATACTGTCCCTTCCTAACCACAGTCAAAATTTACTTGTTTTGTGTTTTGTTTCTCCTCATTTAGGGATTGCTTGTAGATTTCTCTAGTTAATAGAAAACTCCTTCATCGCAGGTACTATCTCTATGTGTCCTTATAATGCCATGGTCATCTAGCAGTATGCCTTGTAAACACTAAGTAGGAAAGAATGAGAAAAAAAGGGGGGGAGATTTGGTAAGTCCCCAAAGAATGACAGTGACTTCACAGTGATTGTAAGGGTCTAATTGTAAGTACCCCAGGTGTTAATTGCTAAATTTTTGGTGCTGAAATGTTTAATAAATAATCAATATAACTTATATTTTGTCAAATGTAATGTAATATTCTTAAACTTACACTGCATAGGAGGCTTTCTTCTCTTTCCATAATGATAATTCATCAATCTTCACTGCTCTTTGGTTAGAACAATTATATCTGAATGAAAATTTTATATTTAATGGTAGCATTTTCTGTGAGAAAGCACATTCTTCCTTGAACAACTGCGATACTCTTTTGTTCTTTTCTCATTTCTCATTGTGTCAACTTAGAAAGTTAGGAGACAGCTAGAAAAATCTCCCAATTTTAGGTTCATGGAAGCAGAGATTTTTAATTCCCCTTATGTTCCCAGTGCCTACATACAATAGCCGAAGAATAAATTAATTTACACGAATGTGGTGGGTATTAAAAGATGAATTTAGATAAATTCAAGAAAAATCAAGTATCTCTGTCCACCCACAAGTTGAATTTGAATTGGGGACTTTAATTTTAGCAAATTTAAAAGAAATGATTACATAATTCCAAGTAAAAATCAGGAAACAAAATGAAAACATAATAGTTTAGTTTTAGAAATATGGCAATTGTGAGATTTTTCAGGGCAAAGAAGTCCCCCAGTTCATCCTTCTCTCCAATGCTAGGCATACTCTATGGGATAAAACACATGTTAATATTTGTCATATTGTGATTAAAACTATGCTTATTAAACATAGGTTAAATGTGAGATGGAATAGCTTTGATGTATGAAAATAGGTCTTCCAATGTCAACCAGTTTTTTTTAGGTGTTAACATAGATCTTCCAATGTCAACTAAGAATTTTTTCTCTGCTTTTCAGAATATTTCAGGTTTTCAAACCGAGGCCAAACTCGTTGGGCTGGAGCCAGTAAGCACCTATTCTATCAGCGTGTCCGCCTTCACCAAAGTCGGGAATGGCGATCAATTTAGTAACGTAGTGAAATTCACAACCCAAGAGTCAGGTTAGACAAAGCTTTTGAACCTAAAATATTTCCCTTATGTTTAACACATTTACCTTCCTCTTCTCAGTCTATGTCATGAAGTATCATTATTACTAAATAATGGACCACTTAGTCCACCCAAAAGAAAGCTGAATTTCAGGACTTCAAGGTCAGGCTGGGTCTTGTCTGAAATAATGTACGGTTTGTGTGTTTCTACATATATACTTACATGTGATTTTTCCTTTTGAACTGAGGAAGTTGAAATAAAAGACTAGTTTCAGAATAAAGTAGCCTTTTAGATATCTGTGAAAATTACCTAATTCTTAGGACTATTTGAGACATTGGAGGAAGAGAGGGGTAATTAACTAGATCACTTTTAACAGATTGATTTAGGTATAAAGCAATATCTGTAATTTTCTTTGGGAAGATGAGTTGTGACATTTGAAGAGCGTAAGTCCCTACATGAGCCCTCTCCTTCCATAGTCCTGTGTTAAGATGTAGACGGCACTGTGACAGGCACTGGGCCTGATTCATCAGCAGTTGACCTACTTGTGACATGAACGTTCACATACCAGGTCCGTGGTTTGCCTTTGTGTGTACATTGAATACTTTCTATTGATGACATATTTATTAGTGGCTTAGAAATGAGACATGTACTTTTCTTTATCTTAACTGGGCCATTTATTATTTTTTTTCTGAGACAGAGTTTCCTATTGACCAGGATAGGATGCTATGGTGCCCTCAGCCTACCTCACAGCAAACTCAAAGTCCTGAGTTCAAGTGATCCTCTCACCTCAGCCTTCTGAGTAGCTGGGACTATAGGTGCCCAACATAATGCCTGGGTAATTTACTATCTTTAGTAGAGATGAGGTCTTGCTTTTGCTCAACCTGAGCTCAAGCCATCTCCCACCGTGGCCTCCCAGAGTGCTAGGATTACAGATGTGAGCCAGCATGCACAGCCTGGGCCAATCACTTAAGGACACATTTTCCTTATTTATTCTTTTTTGTCAATGTTTATTGAATGAGCCCAAGATTCTGTTCTTGTGATTTCTCCTAGGCCCATCTGGATGCGCTTCCTGTTGTTTTAGTGAATTTCTAAATTGAGATCAGTGACTACTGACTGCTAACAGTTGTTTTTGCTTGTCCAAAACATTTTCTACATAGTGTGCCTCTCCCACAGGCCAAATAAATAAATTTATAATGGGTAAAGTACAAAGTCAGGGTCTAGATTTGATCCAAGCTCCCTGACTTACTAGTTGTATGATCTCGGCAAAGGCCTATGACTCCGTTAAGCCTTTTTTTCCTTAACAGAAAAAAAGCGCACAGCTGTAGCCATCTCAAAAGCTGTTGTCAAAAGTATTCAGAAAGGCTCAAATGTGTATAAAGCACTTACTAGAGTGTTGAATGCGGAGTAGATGCTCCTTAAATGTTTCTGTCACCAACATTCCCATGTCACAGATGAAGACGCCATGGCTCAGGTAGATTAGATGAAAAGGACCGGGAGAAAATGAATGGGTGAAGGGCTGACTAGAATGTCAGCCTTCTGGCATCAAGTGGAGAGTGTGCACGGTTATAGAAAATGCATGTTGCACGTGAGTGACAGTGTGTGAAAATAGTCAACCCACAAATAAAAAGCATTTTAAAGATGTTTACATGTAGGGTTAATAAAAATCAAGACTAAGCTTGTAGAAAGCACCCTGTAGACCAATGAATATTTTTATCAGTAAGATAAAATTGTTCCATAAAATTCTATGCTCTGATTGGTTAAATAAAATAAAATATTTCTCATAAGGGCTATAATAACCACTGGTTAATTATTTTGAGGTTCACAGAGTTAGGGAAGTAGTTGTCCACAAGGTCCCAGTTTATAGACTAAATTTAAGCAAATCGTCAACTGTCTTGTGTTATTTTATGAAAATAATTGTTACGTGTTTTTGAAAATATGGAGGTGAATAGTTGATGATATTTAATTTCCAGATTCCTTGGTCAGCCCATAAATTATCTTTTCTTTAATTTTACACATTCCTGAAGTGTTTTCCCTTCGTTGATGCCTTTATTTTATAGAAGAAGAAAGGGTTACAAGAAATCAGTTTAGACCAAGGGAGAGACTTGCAGGCAAGTCAGAGGTGACTCGAATATACTTGAAGTCTCTATGTTTCCCATAATGGTAGCAAGTTACTTTTTTGGTGATGTCCGTTATTTCCAATCCACGAATTGACTACATGCTAATTTCCTGCTACCATTGTGTTCTTACTGTAACAATAAAAGGTATCCTATAAATGTCCTCTGATGTGATTGGTTCAATATTGCAAGGAGTAATGAGATAGCACAAAAAAATGGCCATCTGAGTGAGTGTATGGTAAGAACACATTGAAAAGTTGATATATTAAATTTATATTTCATCTCTATTCTTAAACATGACTTTACCTAGTAACCACATATTTCAGTCATTTTCTCTCCTACTATATGTATATACATTTTAACTTTGGGCATCTGTTTATCTCTTAAGTTCCAGATGTTGTGCAGAATGTACAGTGTTTGGCAACTAGCTGGCAGTCAGTTTTAGTGACATGGAATCCACCCAAAAAGGCAAATGGGATAATTACTCATTATATGATAACACTTGAAAGGAATTCTACAAAAGTCTCTCCCCAAGATCACATGTACATTTTCACAAAGCTCCTTGCCAATACCTCATACGTCTTTAAAGTGCGAGCTTCAACCTCAGCTGGTGACGGGGATGAAAGCGCGTGCCACAGCAGCACACTACCCGAAGCAGGTAACTAATGAGAAACAGGTAACTAACTAACCTGAAACAACCAACTAACATCGAACATGTATCTAACTGTGGATTGTGTCATATAGTTGTTGAAACAGTGAGTCATCTTTATAGTACATTTCTCTACAGATACAAGACATATTAATAATGGCACCATACGCTTTTCTGAGTACCAGCTGTGATTTTTTTTCCCCACAAAATTGAGGGATTGAAAGGAGGAAAAAAAAAAGAGAATATCTGCTTTACTGTGTTTCCACAAATGTTAAAAATATCCCACTTATTGAATTTTGCTTTATCATAATTTAAAGGAAGGAACAAACGTGCAATCCTTTCGGTCTGTATTTTTTTCTTTATTGTTTTTACGAATGCTTTCCTGGACTCTAGAGGTTGCAGTATCAGCCTCCTTTTCATTCGTTTTCTTCCCTGCACTCTAGTCTTTACCTTTCATGTTATTTGAATAAACTTACCTGGGTCACTAGGCTCGAGTCAGTAAAAGAATTCCTCACTCTCTGTAAGTTGCTCCACTATGACATTATGCTATGTCATAATCTCCTTAATCCTTTTACTTTCTCCCTGTTCTACCCACTTATATAAATTAATACCCAATTATTTCTTGATAACATGACTTCCCTGGATGTGTGGCCTAATGGGAACTGTGGATATTGGCATAATTATTAACCTCTAGCACATCCAGATTTTTTATCTGGGAATCATCTTTCAGCCCTTCTCCCCTTTTGAAATCTGCCTCACTTAATTTTACTGTATGTTTCTATCCTTGAGGCTGTAAACCCAGAACTTCAAGACAAAGTCTTCCTTCTCTCTGATTTCAGCACCAAACTCAGCATCCTTCCTTCTCACCCTCCCTGTGTAACCTCCCTTTGGACTACAGTGTTCCCCTTTCTAGGATGAACAATGGCATTTTAACACCATCTCTTGCTCCCTTGATTCCATACCAAGCCATTGTTATTCGTTGTCCAGGAAGATTCCTAAATCTGAGAATACCCCACTGTTGTTTTTCCCAAGATGCTGGCTGCTGCATATTGCTAGAAAAAATCAGAAATGGTTCTGCTTTGATCAGATAAATTTTTTTTCCATAGATGCTCTCTAATCTATGTATTCCTTGTTTATACTTTACAGGAAACATGTTCATACTCCCTGTACCATAGGAAAATTTTGCTTTCTCTCTGTATCTATTCTTTTTCCTCTATCATCCATATTTGATCTTGTTACTTATTTGTTTTTTAATTTTTTACTTAATTATTATGGATACTTAATGGTTGTATAAATTTATAGCATACATATGTTGTTTCGATATAGGCATACAATGTGAATTAATTAAATCAGGGTAATTGGGGTATCCGTCACCTCAAGCATTAATCATTTCTTTGTGTTAGGAACATTTCAATTCCACTCTTTTAGTCAAAGCATGTCCTAAATCACTGTTGATTATAGTCACATTGTTGTGGTGTGAGATACTGTTCATTCTATCCAACTATATTTTTGAACCTATTAACCACCTCCCTGCTATCCATTCTACCCTCTTTCTCATGCTCTTGCTGCTTCTGATACTAACATCCTAACTAGCCTTATCAACAGCACAGCTTTCGTCTCATCTTTCCACCTGCTCACTTTAATTAAGTTGGTTCTAACATAAAATTTAGTCCGTGTATGAATTGGCAGTTGAAGTTTATTACCTGGAAAGTAAAGATTAGAAATGTATATTTGGAGACCTGAAGTCTAGAGGTAATAATGTAAGGCATAATGTGTAGGAGATGCTTCAGAATTCTCTAGATATTTTACTTACTCTCATTGGAGATAAAATATACCCTGTACTGCACCTCTAATTAGAATCTTGTTTCTCGTAGCTCTTTATTCTTATGTCCTTCCATTGCATCTGCTCATAGAAGTGACTCCTCTGGCCAAATTTCTATTATTTAGCAAGATAGATTTCATTTATTCAACTCAGAAAAACATTTATTAGCACCTGCCATTGAGTAAAAATTGACATTATTTTCTTTAAACATTTTCAATATTTTTTACTTGCTTTGTTTCTTTTAGCTATATTCTTCTTTTTCCTTTCTGTGTCAGACAAAATTGTGTTCATTCCTAGACCCAGGGTAAATGTGACTTCCTTATTAAAACCATAAAAGGTATATGAGCTATAAAACTACAGACTTCTGAATTTCACTCCAGACTTGCTGCATCAGCCTCACGGCATGAAGCCCAGGAATCCATACATTTAAGCATCACTCCAGCTTATTCTGATACTCCATAAGTTTGAGGAAGTAGTAGAGTGTCACTCAAGAATTTTTAAGACCAGGCAAACTGTCAGAATGGTCCACCAAAGAATAACAGGTTCTTCCCAGTGGGTGGGCAGCTTATCTTTGCTATGAAGTCTGAGAGTAGAAAATGTTTTGAATCTAGGCAGGTGGTCTGCTACCAGGTAAAATGGTCTTCATTATTGGACAAGAGTCTTAGAGAACTGGGAAATAAAATGCAGGACAATAATTCTGAAGTAAATGAGAGAGGTTCAGGAATAAGGCAGAGGACTCATTATCGCCGTGTTCACCGGTATTCAATGTGATAGCTTAGTCACAAGAATGAAGCAGGAATTTAATTAGTAGAACTGAGATACGTAATTAAAGTGGCAATATGTACTTGTTATACAGCTGCTTGAATTTAAGGTCTAGGTCTTTGTAATTGGGAGTTTGAATTGGATCTTCTCGGTATTAAAAGGCAATATAGATGAGGATTAAATGGATTCTAAATCAAAGTATCAGGCAGTTATTTGACTTGTTATACGATCTATTCCTTTGCTTCCAAAGACCATTGCTTCCCAAAGTTTGGACTTTTGGCTCTGCATCAGAATGTGCATCCCCAAGCCTCTACTCCAGACTTATAGTGAGAGAGGATACCCGAGAAGGGTGAGGTCTAAGAGAACAGGGCTTCTCCAGGAGACCACAAGGTTACACTCGCAAGGTCCTTTCCATGGTGACTCAGCTCTTGGGAATTTGGAACTTGGAAATTTCCAAGTTCTGTGAAATCCTGTAGTTCTGTAGGGGCTGGAGTAGCATCTCCCTCTTGATTCAAACTGGCCAATGAGAGGGGTACCTGTGGAATGGAACTTTTTGACTGTCAATAAAAAGGGAAAGACCAAGTCAGACAGGGAGTGCGGCCATTTGGAAATCTTCGATGCCGTAATCTCCCAGCCAGTAAATAAAGCCCTTCCTCTTATAAACGTGGTGTTTGGGTGCTCTTTCTCTCTGTTGGGCCTTGTCTTCCTGCAATAACAGAATCAGAATTTGGGAATTAGGGCTCAAAGATATTCAAGTAAAACATTGCTGAATTTAGGAACCACTTAATTCTACTGTAAACTCTTTGCTTGTAGAAACCATGTCTTCTGCGTGTTTGCTTTCCTCACAGTTCCTAGTGAAAACCCTGGGCATTACAGGCACTTAAAGGTTTCTAAGAAATGTATGGTTTCATTCTAAAATGCATTATTTTTTCATAGGGCTTTTTACTCATTGTTATATATTATTTTCACATTATATTTCATATTTGCCAGGAGTATTTTATCCTAGGCAAATCTAAAAATTCCTTCAATTAAGGAGAGTCACTCATATAAAACATGAGTATTACTTGCTGCTTCAATAACATTTAAATAATTTTTTCATCTTTAAATTTTGAGTCTTGTATGGAATTATGTTTATGATGACAGCATTTGTTAGGTAATTAACTTTAATTTATCAGGATTCACACGAAATTGTCGATGAGAGTTTAGGAAGAGCTGGGAATTCATTGTTCAGAATGGAAACAGTTTTATATCTGTTTGCAAACTTTGAATATATATTGAACTAAGAATTAGTTATAGTGGATAGTCAGCTCTGAGTCACTGTCTCTGTACTAAATTCTGACATAAAGTGAAACCAAATTTGGAACAGTCTCTCACTGCTGAGTATCTGACCTTAACATTCCTTTCAGGGATTATTTTTTTTGTTTGTTTTTTTCAGTGTAAACTTGTTCATAACTGGACACAGTGGAACATGTATCATAATGACTGATTTATGAGGCAATCAGTGTTTGATGTTTAAACTTTTTCCATTGTCCCAATCAAACATGTTGGAATTGGGCAGTATATATGAAGACCATCAAGCACCAAAGGCCCTGTATTTTTAACAGGATTTTGTATCAAAATATACCATAAAAATAATATAGCAAGTTCATGTGCATGCAAGACTTAACTTTAGAAACTGTAATTGGCCCAAAATGTGTGTGTGCATTTATTTATTTTAATAGCAAAACTTGGTAAATGTCTTGATTGAATATTTAGTTTTAAAAACTTGGGGATTTTTTGTGGAAGATCATTTTTCAGCTTGGGTTCATTCAAAGCTCTTCTAAATTCTGTAATTTGGAATTAAAAGGGAAAAAGAAGCTATTTACCTCAAATGCTGAACACTTAATGGACAAAAAAGGAAATTAAGAAGTTGTAGTTTCTAGGAGTCTTCTTTTCAGTTCTTTATTAGCTTTTTTGTCCAATGGGAGGTATCAGGCGTGTGCAGGAACCCCCTGGAAATCCACTGAGCTTGTAAATATATCAGCTACAATGGTAAATATATACAGTACAATTGACTAGGAATGTGTTCAATTTACCTGTTCATTTTCCCGCTCTTATTTCTTTTAATATTCCTGTACTATTTACATAAACTGTCAATCCTCTTCTGCAAAGCCTTGACCGTAACTCCCTTAAAAACTAAGAACTGTAGGTGCTATGAACTTTATTGGGATTATTATTTTGTGGACTTCCCCAAGCAGTGCTGAGATTACTCAGTAAACTGATGTCTGCTTACCAGCTAAATTAAAAATGTGTATTATTTGAAACGATGTATGCCATTCTTATGTACCATTCAGTAGACTGAATGTGGGCAGTAAAAGTGTTTCTCACTGTTGCAAATTAACTCAAAAGTACATTTTTTTTTTGTCTGCATCCCATTTACATTGCTCCCCTCACCTGTCTCTTGAGTTGAGATCAGAAGTGAAAGATGCAGGAGAGTTGCAGGATTCCATTGGCTCTAAAACAAGTGAATTAACATATTCTACTTATTAGTGAGCATTGCTTAAAGCACAAAAGATACTATAGTTGCTTGTCATAAGTCAGAGAGAAATAACTATTAGTACTGCTAATCTAACTGAAAGTGTGGTGTTTTATAAAATAGCTTTCAAATTGACTTACTTATTAAATCTAACTCTATTATTAAGAATGACAATCAGATGAAGAGTGTCTATTTACACTTCTTATAATGCAGTGAACAGATGATCAATATACACTAATTTACTGCTTGAACAGTCTCTGAGTTTTGAGTTCAAGACCCACATTTCAGTTTCATATGGCATTGAGGATCTCTGCCCTGAACATCCAAATAATTCCACTGTTATTATAAAAATATCTCCAATACATATAACCCAATTAAGTATAAGCCTACATAATAAGTTGATTATTTTATGGCTTAAAGATTGAATCAAATAGTAATTCAGGAGAAAAACAAACAAGTGAAATATGAATTGGATGTTCCTAATTAGTAGCTTCAGGATTGCTTTATATGACAGGTCCAGAACCAGTAACCTAATTGGAAGAGGATGAGATGGTATTAATATATCTTTGTCTTGAACTTTGAATTTGATAGGCAGGTACATTAACATTTACATAGATTATCTGATATGGAACAATAAAAGTCAAGATTTATAACTTTTATTTTTCCTAAATATGGTATGTGAAATTGACAATGGCACAATCAGAGAACATTCTATTTGAAATGTGTTGGACAATGGAGTTAAACAGATCAGAGGAGATTACAGGTGGGCTAAAGCTTTCATGGTAAGCTACACTGTGGCACCCTCACTATTCATAAAAATAGTGAAACTTATGGATAGAGGAAAACAAATAGGAATTCCAAAATACAGCAAGAGAAGACACATAGTTGATAAAGAAAGATATTATGGGGGATTGGGCCGAGATAGAAGCCCCAGTAGAGTAAAGAGTTTTTATTAGAAAGGAGGGTTGAGTAATTTTAGTTATTCTGCTCTTAGTTTTAAATAACTGTTGCAAAAGTTTGAATCTAATATGATGGAAAATCAGGAACTTGCTATATTTACCCATAATTCCCCCCCCAGTAATCTATTTGTCTCCTTCTTCATTTTATTCTTAAATGCTTTCTCTTCAAAGAGCATTTCTGACTAATTTGCAATTGAACTCCTCCTAGCTAGAGAATTTTCTACCCTACATTTCTGCTTTGTTTTTCTCTATTGTATGTATAACATGTACCATTTTCTGTGGTTCTGTCCTCACTATAATGTGTACTGCAGGAGGGTAGAAATTATTCTTCGTTTATACCTATCTCAGTGCCCAGAAAAGTATCTGGCATGCAGGGATACTTGAGAAATATATCATAAGTGAATGAATGACTCAGTCAATGTCCAAGCATGAAAGAATGACAGCCACACAGCAAATACTCAATACGCATATGCTGGAGGCCTGAAGTAGAAGCTTGTAATCACAAAATGATTTTTAGATAATTATGTGTTAAAACAGGTAAGAAAGGCATGTCTTGACAGGTATTTTTAAAAGTATTTTTAAGGTAGTTATAACTTAACATGCAGTTATAAGAAATTGTACAGAGAAATCCTGTGTACACTTTATCTACTTTCCCCCCAGTGGCAACATTGTGTAAAACTCCATGTGTACAGCCAAGACATAGAACATTTTCATCAGAATAATCTCTCATGTCAGCCTTTTTAAGACAGACCCAGTTTCAGCCCACTATCCTACTATCTCCCCTCATCCCAAACCCTCAGAAACCATCAATATGTTCTCCATTTCTTAATTTGTTTCATTTTAAGAATGTTATATAAGGGGGGTGGAACAAGATGGCAGACTACAGACATCTCTTTGTCAGCCACGCTCAGTGAAAGAGGGACAGAGGATTTGGGCCACCTCATTGTCTGAGTATACAGTGAAGCAGTAGGAGGAGATTCCAGGAGCCATGGAAGAGGTCTGGAGCAGAGGAGTACCTACAACTAAGGACACGGGTCAGGGTACAAGCAGAAGTTGGCTGGAGGCCCTCCCATGGGGGACTGGAGGTGGGAAGTGGTTGCCCTATAGGTTTTTGTTTATGAACTGGACTGTTCTCTTAATTGCTTTGGAGGCTTAATGAGCAAGGAACTCAAGCAGCATTAGGAAACCAAGATTATTGCAATAGGGGTGAAACTCCTATCAGCTTGATTTTGGTCAAGCTGCCCTTGTAAGAAAGTCATGTGGATCCTACTACATGGCAAGCTCTGGTGCACCTGCTGAGCTTGGGTAGCAATCCTTGGATCACTTCAATACCTAAACTCAGAGACAAGGTAATTTAAAATGAAGGTGATGGTAAGAGGAAGAAGTAGGGTAAGGAAGCAAACAAGAAGAAAACACGAAGGAGGAGGAACCAGCAGTAAAATTCTGACAACATGAAAATCCAGAAGAGAGCAACTCTTCCAAGGGATTATGAGGTAGCCACTACAAAGGATTCCATATAAAAAAATGTTAGAAATGACAGAAAGGGAATTTAAAATATGGATGACAAAGGCAATAAAGAGAATTTGTGGGAAGTGGAAAAATAGAAATAAAAAATGGATAAAAGATATGAAGAATATAGAATGAATATGATGGAGCTTAAGGGAATGAAGGAGTCAATCAGGGAACTTAAAGATACAGTAGATAGTATCCATAACAGATTAGATCATAGAAAAGAAAGTATCTCAGAACTTGAGGATAAAACTTTTGAGCTAACATAGTTAATTAAAGAGGCAGAAAAAAAGAGAGAGAAAGCAGAGCATTCACTCAGAGAATTATGGGACTTCATGAAGCTCTCAGACACATGCATTATAGAGATCGCTAAAGGGGAAGAAGAATATCCCAACTAAATGGGGTTCCTACTGTAGGTATAATAAATGAAAATTTCCCAAGTTTCACTAAAGATTCTGAAACACTCCTTTTAGCAGGTTATTGAATGCTGGGTCATCTCTGAATAGAGCATCTCCAAGATACATTTTAATGAACATGTCCAAAGTTAGCATGAGAGAAAAATTCTGCAAGAACCCAGGAGTAAGCACCAATTGATCTACAAGGGCAGACACCTGTTAGGGTGACAGCAAACTTTTCATCTGAAATTTTCCAAGCCAGAAGACAATGTTTAGTTACCTTTAACCTTCTTAAACAAAACAACTGTCAGCTAAGAATTTTGTATTCTGCTAAACTTTGAGGAAATTCTCCCAGCAAGACCAGCTCTACAGGAAGTACTTAGACCTACCTACTCTCCACATTGAACATCACAATGAGCCCCAGCAAACTAAATATCCAGAAACTAAAGGACAAAACCTACCTTCCACAATGGCATAAAGGATCAAACTGACCAATGGACTTTCACAAAATAAGATGAATAGAATGCCACCAAACTTATCAGTTCTCTCAATTAATGTAAATGGCTTGAATTCCCCACTGAAGAGGCACAGGCTGGCTGATTGGTTAAAAAAACACAAGTCATCTATATGCTTTCTCCAGGAAATGCACCTAACCTCAAACGACAAAACAAGACTCAGGGTGAAGGGTTAGAAAACAATATTTCAGGAAAATGGAAATTAGAAGACAGAAAGGGTTACAATCTTATATTCTGATACATGTGCATTTAAAGCAACTAAAGTTAAGAAAGATGAAAATGGTCACTTCATACTGGTCAAGGGAACAATACAATAAGAGGACATATCAATTCTAAATATTTCTGTATGCAACTTAAATGTTCCCAGATTTATGAAACAAATCTTATATGGTCTGAATAGTATTACATCATATAACACCATAAAATATGGGGACTTTAACAACCCTCTGACAGAACTGAACAGATCTTCTAAACAGAAGCTAAACAAAGATTCAAGGGACCTAAATGTGATTCTAGAACAAATGTGCTTAATACACATATATAGAACACATGATCCCAAAGCTAAAGAATATGTGTTCTTCTCATCAGCCCATGGAATATATTACAAAATAGACCATACCCTAGGACACAAATCATAGCTCAACAAAATTAAAAAAATTGAAATTATATCATGTATCTTCTCAAATCACAAGGCAATAAAGGTGGAACTCAACTTCAACAAAAATTTTCGTCTCCACACAGAGGCATAGAAATTAAACAACCTTATGTAGAATGACAGTTAAGGAAGAGATATAATTATTAAATTATTAAATTTCTATAACATAACAACAATGAAGCTACAAGCTACCAAAATCTGTACTATACTGGAAAAGCAGTCCTAAGAGGGGAATTTATTGAATTAGATGCCTACATCCAAAAAGCAGAAAGAGAACTAATCAACAACCTAATGAATCATCTTAAGGAAATGGAAAAGGATGATCAATCTAATCACAAATCTAGCAGAAGGAAAGAAATTACCAAAATTAAATTCGAAATGGGGCAGTGCTTGTGGCTCAAAGGAGTAGGGCACCAGCCCCATGTACTGGAGGTGGTGGGTTCAAACCCGGCCCTAGCCAAAACTTCAAAAAAAAAAAAATAAATAAATAATAATAATAATTAAATTAAATTAGAAATGAATGAAATTGAAAACAAAAGGATCACTCATAAAATCAATGAAATAAACATTGGTTCTTTGAAAAGATAAATAAAATTGATAAGTCATTGGTCAGATTAACTAGAAACTGAAAAGTACAATCTCTAATAAGCTCAATCAGAAATGAAAAAAGGGGAAATAGCAACTGACACCACAGAGATACAAGAGATTATCTCTGACTACTATCAAAAACTCTATGCCCAGAAAATTGATGATGGGGAGGAAATGGAGCAATACTTGGAATCATACCATCTCCTTAATCTTAAACAGGAAGAAGTAGATTTCTTAAACAGACCAATATCAAGCACTGAGATTGAAGAAACAATAAAAAAGCCCTGGGCCAGATGGCTTCACACCAGAATTCTATCAAACCTTCAAAAATGAGCTTGTACTGCAGAACCTATTCCAACATACTGAGAAGAAAGGAAGCTTTCCCAACACATTCTATGAGGCAAACATCACCCTGATACCAAAACCAGGAACGGACTCAACTAAAAAGGAAAACTTCAGACCAATTTCAATATTGATACCAAAGAACTCAACAAGATCCTAGCCAATAAATTACAACTACATGTTAAAAACATACATTATAATCAAATAGGCTTCATTCAAGGCCTGCGAGGCTGTTTTACCATATGGAAATCCACAAATGTAATTTACCATATCAATAGAAGCAAAAACAAAGACCCTATCAACAGATGCCAAAAAAGCATTTCTCAAAGTTCAGCATCCTTTTCTAACTTGAACACTTAAGAAATTAGGCATAAGTGGCACATTTGTTTAGCTGATTAAAGCCATCTATGACAAACCCACAGCTAATATCATACTGTATGGAGTAAAACTGAAAGTTTGACACTTAAAACTAGAACCAGACAAGGATGTTCTTTGTTGCCACTACTATTTGACATAGTTCTAGAATTTATAGCCAATGTGATCAGGCAATAGAGGGATATAAAGGGCATCCCCTCTGTAGGCAGAAGACGTCAAACTCTCACTCTTTGGTGATGATTGATCTTATATTTAGAAGACCCCAGAGACTCAACTATGAAGCTCCTGGAATTGATTAAGAAATACAGAAACATCTCAGGGTATAAAAATCAATGTCTACAAATAAGTAGCTTTTGTATATGCTAATAACAGCTAAGTTGAGAAGCTAATCAAAGGCACAATTCCCTTCTTAGAAGCTTCAAAGAAGAAAATTGAATACCCAAGAATATACATAACAAAGGAGGTGAAAGATCTCTACAAAAAGAATTGTGAAACCCTTAGAAAAGAAATAGCTCTGGGCAAGACACATGAAAAGTACTTTCTCTGGGGAACACAGATAAATGGCTAACAAAGATGTAAAAAATGCTCATCATCCTCAATCAAGAGAGAAATTTGAATCAAAACCACCCTGAGATATTACCCAACCCCAAGGAGAATAGGCCACATCATAAAGTCCCAAGTTGTAGACACTGGCATGGATGTGGAGAGAAGAGGACACTATTACACTGCAAACTAATCCAGCCTATTTGGAAAGAATTATGGAGGATGCTCAACTCAAATTAGACCTTCCATTTGATCCTGAAATCTCTTTACTATGCATCTACCCAGAAAAAAAACATCATTTTATCATAAGGACATTTGCACTAGATTGTTTATTGCAGCTCAATTTACAATCACCAAAATGTGGAAAGAACCTAAATGCCTATCAACCCAGGAATGGATTAACAAACTGTGGTACTGTACACCATGGAATACTATGCCGCATAAAAAGATGGAGACTTTACATTTTTATATATACATAAAATGATATTTTATATATAAGACATTCTCGTCTGTCTTTTCTCTCTCTCTCTCTCTCTATATATATATATATAGAGAGAGAGAAAGAGACAAGGATGTAATGTAAGTGGAATTATAAAGTGTTTAACCTTTTTTTTCACCCCGCCCAATTTTTTGGATATTCAATCTTCTGGATTTTCTGGATATACACTTTTATTTTGTGTATAACTAATTTGTTTCTTTTTATTGTTGAGTAATTTACCTTGGTATGGATGTTTCTTTATTCACTGGCTGAAGGAAATGTGGGTGGTTTCCATTTTTTAGTTATTACATATAAAACTACTATAAATATGTGTGCATGGTTTTCATATGAACATAAAGTTTCCTTTCTCTAAGGTAAATACCAAGGAGCACATTGCTGGGTCATATTGTAGTTTATAAGAAAACGCCAAAAGTTGTACAAAGTAGCTGTAGCATTTTAAATTCCCATCAACAATATATAAAACATTGTAGTTTCTCTTCATCCTCATCAGCATTTGGTATTAGTGCTTTGTTTTATTTTAGCAATTCTGATATGATATCTCATTCTGGTTTTAATTGGTGTTTCTCTAACAGAGAAAGAATATGTGCTTATTTACCGTCAGTGTGTTCTCTTTTATTGAAATGACTGTTTATGACTTTTACTCATTTCCTAATTGAATTGTTTTGCTTTGTTTTACTATTGATTTTGCAGAGTTCTTTATATATTCTAGCTACTTGTCCTTGTTAGGTATGTGGTTTACAAATATTTTCTCCCAGACTATACCTTGTCTTTTTATCCTATGAGTAGGTTCATTCATAGAGCAAAACTTTAATGCTTATGAAGTCCAATGTATCAGGTTTTTTTTTTCTCATAAGGATTATGCTTGTGATGCCAAGTTTGTCTAACTCTGGATCCTAATGATTTAAAAAGCCTATGTGGATTTTTTTCCTAAAAAAAAAAAGTGTTGCAGTGTATGTGTATGTCCATGATTTGTTTTGAATTAATTTTTGTATAAGACGTTGAGTCTTAGGCCAAATTTCATATTTTGTCTGTTGGGGGGTCTAATTGCTCCAGTACCATTTGTTGACCTTCTTCTGTAGTATCACTTTTTCTTTGTAACACTTTAGTTTTTTGTTTGAAACCATGATTGTTAATAAGGTATAATTAAAATCTGCAAAGAATAATACTGCAAGTTTTGATCAGTCTTAAGTTAATGACATTCATCAATAAGGAATTTTCAGATATAAAATTCCAAAATAATTCTAAACCATCTGATCAGAATGACTATCTGTAAATAGTACCTTATTAGTAGGTATTGACATACCCTTAAACTGAGAAATTTTCAAAATAAGCCCTAATTTTTAAAATATGTTTTATGTTAAAACAAAAAATGATTTTAGGAGAATTTATGCCCTTTCTCTTTTCTTCCCTTTTCCCCCTTCCCTTTCATTTCCCTCACAACTGGGATTTTGTAAAACATGGTCCTGAACAAGCTGCAGTATAAAAATATACATTTAACTTTCATCTCCTTAAAACTTTCTGTTCTTTAACCTTGGGAACAAGTTGAAGGACAGTCCATGAGCTATCTTGGGGCGGGGAATGGCCAAATCACACCTCAATCAGCCACATTAGGATGCCTCTTCAAAGAATTTGAGGAAACCAGGCCCAAGAAACCAAATTACATTTTTAGTGACTGAAACACTGATGATGTGGCTCTGACCTGTGCCGTGCTTCTGAGCAAACCCTAATGCTCCAGGTCTAGGAGAGACCTTTTCCCTTTAGAGGTTCAATGTCCTGGGAGCTCTTTGATTGTGTGAGATGAGCAAAGATGCCAAGGTATTTTTCTGCTAGAGTCCAATGTAGAGTTTGTTTTAATTCCTCATTGATCATTCGTAGACCTAAGACTGCAAGTGTGTCATCATAATTAATATAAGCTCCATCCAAACTTACGATTCATGTTTGATGCCCGGAAACAGTCCCTGTGTCTAACAATAACTGCACATAAAACAATCCACTGTTGGATAATATTTGGTAGACCAAGAAAACATTTTTAGCCATAATTGTTGTATAGAAAGTCACAGTCAGAATTCCCCAAATTAAAAACTTTGTACTAGACAAATAGAAATTTAAGACACACATACATTCATATACCTTTATAGATGTTTTATAGAACTGGGTTTGGTGAAACTCTTCATTTATTGAAAGCCACTGAAGTTGAAATGTTTCTAAATTGCTGCTCTGGGTATTTTTGTTTGGAAATCTATCACCATAGGGTACTGCTGTTTACTGGATGAGAGAAAAAGAATAATATGCTGTAACAATGAAAAATTTTCAAGGTCATTCAAACTGTATCAAAATGGACCTTCAGACATATTTAATTGTTCTCACAATGCATAATTGGAGCAAAAATGTGATGTTAAAACAAGTTGCAAAAAGTGTAGGGCAGCTATGTCTTGAGGTCAAACCTGATACCCAGGGTATGCAGAGAAGCTTCGAGGCACATGGCTGGTTGTGCTTGTCTCACACGACTGTATGATCTGAGGACATGAATTTCACAGGATTCCAATTGCTCTGCTTGTTTTATATTGAGGATTTGCTCCTAGTTCTCTCGAATTTTATTTTCTTAGTCTTTTGAGAGATGCATGGGTCATTACAAAAGTTTTGAGATACACAAAAATCGAGAAAACATAAAATCTGCAAGGGTAAATGAAACCCTTCCATCAACACCAATAAGCCCAGCAAGGTGAAACGTCCTCTAACGAATCTCGAATGTCAACTGTGTTTCTTGGCAAAATAATGGACCATGGCACAGTCTGTCCCAAAACATTCACAATGACTTACTTACATAATATTTCAACTTATCAGAGAGGAAAGGTGGGAGAGCCCTGGAATAACAGGTGTAAGTGCTGCAGAGTGAGGCTCATTTTCCAGTGTACAAACTTCAGTCTGATTAAGGCCAGTTTATACTTGTCTTGACCTCTGGTAATAATGATTTCGTGTTTTATGTTCTGAAAAATCTGCTCTGGCTGAAGGTGCAGTTCACTGCCATGTGGAATGGGCTTCAGTTGAGGAGCAGGGTCTGTGTCTGACGCAGGAGTGTGGAGCTGCCAAGTAGGGCCAGGCAGGGGCACAAGGCTACAGCTTTGGGACACCAGGGCTCAGCAGCTCCACTTCCATCTCCAAGTTCTACCCCAGTGTCCCTCACTGGTTGTGCCATACTACTGAGGGTCTAGGCCCAGGGAGGGGGCTCTGAAGTAACTACTGCCTACCCGCTTGCTTCTCCAAAGGCCTCACAAGCCAAGCCGTTCCTCATAGTTCATCGAGTTTAAAGAACTTGGTGATTTTTTGGGACTCTCTGCATAGATAATCATGTCATTTGTAAATAAGGATAGTTTTATTTCCTCTTTTCTGATCCATATTAGAATTAGATCCATATTAGATTAGTCTTTTATTTGCTTTTTTCCCCTTATTTTACTGACTAGAAATTCAGCTCTGTGTGGATTAAGAACAGTGGGAGAGGACCCCCTGCCCTGTTTCCAATCTTAGCAGGAAAGCCTTCAATACATGTATGACAATGTTATCAGAATTTCTTTCTTCAATAGGTCCTTGGTCTTGGGGATTCAAGGAATGAACCCATGGACCACAGATCAGTGTAACATAGGATTTTATTAGACAGAAAGGAATACAGAAGGGGTAAAAAGCACTAGAGCTTCTGACAGAGGGAAAGACCCAAGACAGAAGTTTTTTCAGGGGTCCATTGTCTAGGGGCACATATTACATTTTGGCCAGGACTTTTCAGTTGATGAGTGTATTAAGGAAAGAATACAGTCTGTCTGCGGGGGCCAGGTTATTAGGCCTCTGCAGTTTTTGTCTCAGGGAAAGGATTAGAGGTGGAACCACCCAAAACATTTCAGGCTGCTTTGTTCCTGACTATGCTAGAGCCCAGAGGTGTGGCCAGAGATGGGGGTTTGGTTTATGAACTCACCTGGGCCTAGAAAATGGGGGTGGGTCTCTGTCCAGCTCTGAGTGGAGGAATCCTGTATCTGTTTTAGCTGTAGGTTTTCTGTACATGCTCTTACCAAGTTGAAGAATATCCTCTTTGTGTTTTTTTGAGAATTTTTTTTTTGTCCTGAATGGGTTGTCAAATGCTCTTTTGCACTGATCGATGTTCATATGATTTGTCTTCTTAGGCTTGTTAATATGGTGATTTCTGATTGATTTTCTAGTATTGAACTATCCTTGGGTTCCTGGAAATCAATTCCACTCGGCCTTCACGTATACTTTTTTTGACTTGATATTGTGTAAACTAACACTAGCTTCATATATATTATTTCTTCTAATTTTGGAATAGAATTGGTGTTAGTTATCCTTCAAACATTCAAAATAATTCTCTAGTGAAACTGTCAGCCTACAGATTTCTTTTTACAGAGTTTTGCAATTACATTTATGTGTTCCCAGAATGCAAAGTTGGAGCTGAAACATAATACAAAACCACTTACAAAAGTGGCACTTCTAAGTAATTCATGGATCAAAAAGAAAGTTATAAGAGAATTAAAAAAAGAGAGAGAAAAACATTCAGCATCAAGTGTGCTGACATGTACTGAATTGAAATGAATATTCAGCATACCTCTAGCAATGAGGAAATGTCTTAGATCAATAATATAAACTCCTCCAGAAAAAAAAAAAAGTCTAGAAAAAGAAAAGGAAAATAATCCAAATCATGCAGAAGAAAAAGGATAATAGACATAATTACAGAAATAAATGAAACTGAACACAGAAAAACAGTGGGAGAAAATCAGTGAAATGATAGGAGTTTCCTAATTGTATCTACAAACACGTTAATGATATGACTAAATATCATCACCACTTTTGTCCAAAAATGGATTTAAAATTCAGGAAAACTAAATTTCTCTCATCAAATCTGTGGTTCGCCTATAAACCCAAAATATTATGAGTTAATATTATCAGATCTATAAAACACTGAAGCATGGCTGGGAAATGTTTCAAGACCTGAGACTCAGAGTTTTTTTAATTTAATTTTATTTTTTAAATCTGGATAGCTTCCAAAAGTGTTAATGTTTGCTACTTTGAAATTGTCTTAGGTATCAAAGTCTATATTATAAGTCGAAAGTTCTTTAAATGTAGCTGCTTTATTAGAAAATGAATTTCAGCTACTCTGCATAATTCTCCTCGATCTTATTGACGCCCTAATACTTCTCATTAAGTGGACTTCAGACGGCTACTCTTTGCTTCATTCAAGTTCCAGCTAACGCCAGCTGTTCTTTGAGCAGCGTTTTTATTAACTTCTTTAGGAACTGGGGCATATCTTATTACTTTTCCATTCCTATCCTTTGCAGCTGTAGCTGATACTTTTCATAACAGCCTGTACACATCAACCTCCTTGCCCATTTTTTGCCTTTCTCTTTCACTTCTCTCTTTAAGTAAATTAAGCGTGTGTGTGTGCAAGAGCCCTCTTTCCTTCATTCTTTCTCCCTAGTAACCACATGACTGTGGTTTTGAAACTTTTCAAAGTTTCAAAATGTGCCTTTTGTCTGTAGGAGGTTATAAAGTTCACACAGAAATGCTTACGAATGGGGTAAACATTCTGAAACGTAGAATAAATGAATTTTAATGATAGCAAAATGTCTTAAAAGTTACACTAATTTATAGTTAATTGAAAATCAAGGCAAGGTAAATACAAAGAAAAGGATTGAAAGGCTAGAAGGCTGTTCAACTTACTGTTAAGCTCAACTTAGTGAACCTCAAATGTTATAAGTTCTATGGCACACAAAAATGCAAATTGGGGGGGCAGCTGTTTTATAAATGTATTCATAAGTAACAGACACGATGACATTAAAGACTTCTAAAAATAAAGGAAAAGTAACATCTTTAGCATATTAATAAGTTGTTGCAATTTGAATTTTTGCCACCTCTTCACTGCAATGTTGAATAAGGTTGTGTCTGGATACTGTATTAGGAAGAATTACTTCTTTAAAGGTAATTTATGATATTGAAAAGGTAAATATTATTCTATCTAGATCCATCTTGATCTATGCCAATTAAAGGATATATTACAATTTTTCTGCCCCAATTTTTTGAAGCTTTTTTCTAAATTAACCTACTTTAGGTAGTATGTATAGGAAAGAAACCAAGATCCCATTTTATAATTTTTTTAAACACAGTTACATTAATGATATTTGTTGTGTATGGGGAATCTAACATTTTGAGACATGAAATTTAAAACTAATTTTATATTAAGGATGGTATTCCAGAGAAACCTTTAATTGTTTAATCATGCACCTTAAAAGTGAGATAGGATACAATTCTTAGAAGTACTATTAGGAAAATTCCCCTGTGGATTTAACAGGTAACAGATGATGGTTGAAATAGTTGACATACTTAGTTGACATAATCGCTAAGGCTTCCTTTCTAGTATGTATAGATGAAAAATATAGTAAAGTTCATAATTAGCTGTTCTATTTAAAGTCTAGATTTATAAACAATTATCGAGAAAGTATTAGTGTCTAGTGCTTTTAATTTCTATATACATGCATAACGTGTGACTTATTTTAAATATTACTGCTACATTTTCATGGAAATACTTTCTCTCTTCTTTTTTTATGTTTTCTACTTATGAGAAATTTATAGACAGGGAAACGCACAGAACTTATGAGTATAATAAAGTGAATTTTGACAAATGCTTCCACCCACACAACTATTGAGTCAACAGGCAGAACATTTCCTTCTTACATAGAATATTGTCTTGTATACTGGCTCTTCAAGACAACCACTGTTCTGATTTCAATCAGCATAGATTAGTTTCACTTGTTCTTAAGCTCTAGGTATTCGTTTATATGTGGGCTATTTCTTTCGGCATAATTTTGAAATGTGTGTTGCTATGGTTTCAATAATTTGCTCTTTTGTTATTGAGTCATTTTCTATCATATGAAGTCTGTCATTTGTGTGCCTGTTTTCTTTTGGTGGATATATAGAGTGTTTCAAACTAAGTGTTATGAATACAATTTTTGTAGATAGTTTGGTACAATTTTTTTTAATGTGTAGAATTGCTGGGTCATTGGCTAGATATATGTTTAATTTTCAAGAAACTAACAGTTTTCTAAAGTGGTTGTACTATGTTAAATACACATTGAACAGCAAGGTATGAGGTTCTAAGTCCCAATCAGAAGAATTTAGTGTTATTAGTCTTTTTGATTTTAGCCATTTTAGTTCTGTGCATTCTGTGTGTTTCACTGTATATCAATTTCTCATTTTAGTTGGTGTAAAAGAGTATCCATCTTATTGACATTTTAATTTGTATTCCCCTAATGATTAATGATGTTAGATACTTTCACATTGTTAATGGACATTCATATACAGGCAGTCTTTGTTTCATATGGTAGTGTAAGATCATAAAAATTACTATAATCTCCGTTGGTGTAAAGAAATCTTAATAACCAATGGGGAAAGTTATGGTTGTTCTATGACATTCAAATATTTTTGTTAGAATATTTAAATCTGTCAGTTATAACTATATTGGAAAATAAAAAAGTAACAAAGTCAATATTTACCTATACTTAGTGCACTGATTTAAAACATTAAAATCATTGGGAATTAAAGTGTCTTTTTTATAGACCGCTTATCAAGAGTAGTTGTTTTCTTTTTCTCATTGTTTAGCTTACAATACAGAGAGGATTCCTTTTCTATGTCTTGACAAATGTTTACATTCCTTTTAATGTTTTGATCAGCCTCTAAGCTTTTATCCTTTACACTTTCAATGTTATGAAATAGCTGCAAGAGTTCCCTTAATGTCAAGTTTTTTGGTAGCATTACTACCTTGGGGACATCTTCATACTTTCCGTCATGATCAGTTTTCTCATTTACGTCTTTGAGTTTGCCTTTGCTGAGTTAACCTGGCTTAATACCTAGTTTCTTGAACAGCAGTAATGTCAACCTTCCCACAGTCAGCTATTTGTTTTAAAATTCCATTTATGTTTGAATCAAATTTCACTTGTAGCATCATCACTATTTGCTCTTTCTATTCTATACGTCGTATAATTCCTGTGTTCTGCTATCTGTTCTGCCGTCTTTTGGGTTAACTAAATATTTTTAATGCTATATTTTAATTCTTATTGGAATTTTAGTTATATTTCTTTCTTATTTTTATTGATTTCTCAATATATTGCAGTATGATTCCTTAGCTTATTATATCTACTCATTGCTATATAAGTTGGCATAAAAATATGAAATTTTAAAGAGCATATCCCGTGTATTTCTCTATAGTTCATATTGTCATTGTCATACATTTGATAGCTACATATTTTAAATATTTGACATTATAAACCTCACAATTCATTTTGTTAATTTTACTTACAGGGCCAATAGGTATTTAAATAAAGAAAAGTCCACATATCCATATTCCATATTTATTGTTTCTAGTCTTCTTCACGTATTTCTGTGGTTATGAGTTATGACTGGTGCCATTTCCCTTCTGACTAAAGAACTTCCTTCAGCATTTCTTATAGGCTAGATATGGCCACATAGATTATCTCAGATTTTGCTTATATGAAAAAGGAGATATTTTTCCTTCACTTTTGAATGGTATTTTCCCTGGATATAGCAGTATCGGTTTCTCTCCTAATTTTCACTTTTAAAATATCATTTTTTGCTGTCTAATACCCATTTTTTGTTTTTTGTCTTTATGAGACATAAGCCACCACTTGTACCATTAGGTCTCATGTGAGAAATATATAAATTCTTCTGACACATTTCAAATGTTTTATCTTAACATTTAAGCAGTTTGACAATGATGCACCTAATCTGATTTTTGTTGCATTTATTTCACTTGGGGTCACTGAGATTTTCGTGTTCATAAATTAATATTTTTCCAAAACCCAAGAAATTTTGTCCATTATTAAAAAATATATATTTTCCACTCCCCTCTCTCTATACTATTCTTTTTGGATTCCAATTACTTCTTGGTATATCCCTTATGTGACTAAGTCTCTATTCGATTCTTACTCATTTTATTGTTCTTTCAGATTAGAGAAGTCCTATTGACCTGTCATCAAGTTTATTAATTCTGCGTTTTTCTGTCTTTATTCTGCTCTTAAACATATCTGTTGCATTTTTCATTTCAGATATTGTACTTTTTAATTCCAGAATTTTCATTGGTTTTGTTTTATTATTTCTACTTTTGTGCTGAGATTTCCCCTTTGCTTTCTAATTATGATCACATTTTCCATTTAGTCAAATAAAATGTTAGTAATAGCCTTTTAAAAAAATTCCTACATCCTAGTTATCCTATGATTTTTCTGTTGACAGTTTTTTCCTCTTGAGGGGCCTCAGAGTTCCTATCAGTAATAATTTTCCTGATTGCCTCTAGTAATTTTTTAACTTTTTCTGGACATTGTTGGGGATGCATTGTAAAGACTGGAGAATGTTGGCTTTTGTTCTGATGGGATCGTCATTAAATTACTGAATGAATATTTTTTTGACGTGTGACTTAATGCTTTGTTGGTTTCACCCTTCTTTTTAGAGTGAATGCTTTAGTCCTGAAATGAAGAGAAAAGGAAAGGTATGGCCTTTCTTAGTTTCAGTAAGAAGTGTGGGCTGCTTACCAAATCCTCAGTTTGGTGGGATTTAAACACCAAGCTGTGTCTCCTCTGCTGTAGGTAGCAGCTAACATTTCCATTTATTCATACAAATTTGGGGGGCAATTTTAGCTACAATTCCTACAGTTTTTCAGCTGTTGCTTGCCACTGTGCTCACTGGATTCTCCATTATGTACATATAAGTAAGCTATTAGTCAAAGATTTCAGGAAAGTTTAGACCCAAAATTTGGTTTTAACCCCTCTATGGCTTCTCTCTTTAATAACTATTGAAATATTTATTAAGTTTCAATGTACACCAGAAATTATATGCATACCTGAGTTTCTTCTGATCATTTTTTCCAATTCTATTTCACTGCCTGTTCACTATTTATTTTATGTGACAGATGTTTATTTTCCCTCAATTCTTTTTTTATTACAAATTATTATGGTAGTGCAAATATTTTTGTACATGGTTCACTTTTATAACACTTGAGTCATTGGTATATGTGTGCCCATCACTCAGCTAGTGTTCAGTGTACCTGTTAAGTAGGTTTTCACCCCTGAGCACACATGTTTTTTTACTGATGAACACACATTATGTACAGAGGGAAGTAAAACTCAATGGAAATTAAAGCAATGGAAATGAGGAGGAGGAGATATACTAAAATCTACTAGACAGGTAAAATGAACACTATCTGAGTGCCAGGCATACTTATAACAATGACTCAAGTCTATAAAATGATCTATGTAATCAAGCATATTTGTACCCCTGTATTACTCAGCCATGAAGAATGACTAAGTATTTGGATAGAATTTGAGACCATTATTTTAAGTGAAGTATCTAAGGAATGGAAAAACAAACACCCATTCACTACTGACGTGGCTAGAGATGTCATTGTCTGCTGTTCTGAGTGTTCCATTCAAATTGTCATTCACTCTCAGGATTTACTTACGTATACAGATATTGTCCCAAATTGCTTTTACTTGAATTCTTATGCTAATATAAACTTAAGCTTTTAATATAAATAACTATTTATCCTGTTAATAAAATATGAATCTAAAATTTTATTTACTCATACCCATCCTCAGGTGAATCCTCACAAACCAGTATGTCTTTCTAATTTCTTTCTCACTGTCAATGATTTGATTTAGTCTCCAGGTGTTATATATAAGAGCAATCTTAACAGACAATTAAGTCTGTTATCTAATTATTTCCCTAAGAGATGTTTCAGATAGACTACTTAAAATCAAAGTTGTCATTTTTGATAGTTATTCTCATGAGATCACTTGCTGTATAGAGCTGTCAAAACTAATGACTGTACAAATCCATTCAACTTATTTTGACTTTACATCAAATATGTGTAACCAATTTTCCTTATAGTGTTCTCCAAAAAACGCTATTTTTTCCACAAGTTTTACTAAGATATTTTTATAAAGTTATATGTTCAATAAAATTAGATTTAGATACTAAAATTTTTATAACTATGGTCCATAGAATTTGGGGCTATCAGTTGTGCAACTATACCTGCATTGGAATAGAAAGTTAAACTTATTTAGGAAATCTTAAGTCTTATTTATTGATATTTTCTCAGTTCTCTTTCATGTAAGTGAAATACATTTCTAATTTAATTTGTCATACTAGTGTTAATGTGCCAATCCACATTCTCGTATCTGTAGATCACCTACAATCGTGTTTGCATACTTTGATAAATGCTAATCCAGCCACTCTAAAATCTTCTGGATTGGGTCAGACTGCCAGAGCGAGGTAGTCTGCATATATGCAATTTCTGAAAATGTAGTTTGATTAAAATGTGTTTGAGAATTATTCCACCCACCACCACAGAGAGACATTTAAGAAAGGCAAAAATTAAATGTACTTAGTATTTACTCTGTATGAACATTATTCAGGACATTGTTCATTAAATTGTATGGTATCCTCTTTATGGGTATTTTTTTGGGAGAAATATTTCTTAGCTTTTATTACCAGAGATTATTGTATTTTTGTTCATTTAATTTGTCAGAAATTTAATATTGATTTTTCCCTTGGGATTACTGTCATAACACTCAGACCTCAATCTGTAACTTACTTCTAAGAAGTCTACAGCGTACATTTTGTCTATTAACTTAACATGTGTACTCATTCAATTCACTTTACTCCTACTTTATCTATGTCCAGTAAATCTGCACAATCTGCCAATCTTCCTTTGCATTTTTTTAAGTTCTATTCCTAATTACGCTTAACCTCTCAAATCATTATAATTTTTGTTGTATTTTATATATACATCAAACCAGTGTCCATCAAATTTACCTTTTCCTAATAACACGCCGTATGAAAGATCAGGCTTTTCTTTGCATTTATACTTCACCAGTCAATCTCTATCAGCTCTTCTCTGCTGTCTACAGTAGTCATCAAAACTCATCTCTCAGACTTTCAGGGACACCAACTTGATGTTCTCCTCTTTTTCTTATTCTTTCCTTAGTTAAACTATTCTTTTCTAGTCTAAGATACTTTCCAGCCCTTGACGACCATTTTATTAAGACTCACTCATCTCTCCTTTTGTTCAAACTTCTTGAACATCTTCTCTTCCATATCTTTACTAATCCTCCATTGATCCCTGGAATTCTAAGCCCCCAGATTTTTTCCTTGGATTTCTTATTGTTTTCACCTTGTTGTGGCTGTTTCTGTTAACTACGCAATCTTTACATATGTATTCAAAGGAGATTACACTTTAAGACTTGTAACCTGCCTATCTGCGCTCGATGTGGATGTCCAATAAATGCTATTAATAAAATTTGAGTTAGTTTAAAACTTACATCTGGTATACAGAAATCTGATTTACACTTAAGTTTGTAGGAATTTCAATTTTATATTAATCCATACTATAGTAGTGTGAGCAAAGTGTACTTTTATTTGTGTATGTTTAGATGATATATCTACATCTTCTGCTTCTAAAAGAACAGATTATTTAAAATTTCTAGAAAGAAATATTCTTTGTAAACTAGTCAAGATTGGTTGATATATTTGTATGTCTTATAAATTTATTCATAGATATACATTTTTAGGCATCTGTAGTGCTTAAAAGAGAGTACAACTGTGCCTGAACATAAACATATAGTAATAAATGAAGAATTGAAACTTTGTCTTCCATGGTAGCTCACTAAACCATGTCAGTGAGAAGTCAGTGATACTGTCAGGGGAAGTTGGAAATTTCTAATAATTGATATTCAGAAGATTACAGAATTGCCTGTTATACACATTCTCATCTTCTAAGTAGAATCGACTAAATAGTCCCTGAAAACTTGCCTGCATTTAAAACTGTAACAAATCTTACTTACATAGATCTATAGACTCTCATTTCAACCATGATAAAAGTATTTAACCAATAGGAATAATTTATGAATAGAAACGCAATTTACTGAATACCTCGGCAGTTAATGCTGATCACTTCATCACGGTTCGTCATGTTTAGAAAATCTCGGCAAGCTGTGTGATTACTCCAGGAAGCATGGAATGATGTGTTCAAATTAGTACCATCTGTGGGTAGAAAAAGTTTGAGGTTTTTAGTCATTCTTAAAGAATGGAAATCTGATTCTCCATGCTGAAAGGAGTGTAATCCTTTTTGTATCTGTAATTCAATAGGGCAGTTGCCTTGAAATCGTCTAGTTCAACACACAGTTCATGAAAAGAGAAGATACTGGATATAAATGAGGGTTACTGCTGGTCACTTAGGACTACTTCTGAGGTAGTCTTGTTAAAAAAAGAAAAAGTCTGGAAGTTAAACTATATATTTGGCTTCAGATCACATGTATTCTGTCTTATCTTTCTAAATACATCTGATAGGAAAAATGTGGGCTACATCTTGTACCCTATGAAATCCAGAGGACTGTTTCAGTGGACCAAAACGTGTACACACAGTTCACAAGCCCTTCCTGAGAGCCCGTATGGTCCAGTGTCTCTTCATTATGCCTGTCACATTGGGGGGAATTACTGCTGTTCTTCCCATAGCCAGTTTCCCGTAGTTCTTGCCTGGACCTTGTGTCTTGGTCAAGTTAAAGTGATATTGTATTTAGACTTTTTCTTTTCTGAAAAACTTACTTGGAGAATACTAGAGTCTGTGAACCAATATTAATCTGATAAGAATTTTCCTGTGCTGCAAAAATTTGTCATTGAAGTCTTCTTCCCTAAAATACGGACATTAGAGTTGGTCATAACGCCAGCAACATCTAGTCATCCCTCCTGATGAGATTAGGAAAGAGCAGTCCCCTCGGCCTTCTCAAGTTAATTTGCTAGTGAAGATGTTCCTTCTCGCTCCCGCCTATGGGGCTTCAGCAAACCACAGGGAAAGGAAATTGAAATGTGAAAAAGGAGGTTTGTGGTAAGTGCAAAATAAGGGCAAGTGTCTGGATCAGACTCTTCGGTTTCCATGGGGGAAAGAACAGAGAGTAAGGCTGTAATGAAAACAGAAAAAAACTTCTCAAGTATCCCATTGCACTTAGATAAAACTAAAAGTCTTGAACTCAGTCTAGAAGGCTCAGCATGCTGGTTCTGCCCTACATCTCTAACTCTCTTCCCACCCGTCTCCCTGGGGACCCAGAAGCCTTCCCAAAGCATTTGCAATGTGCAGTCCTCTCTTTTCCTTCAGGATCATACCAAACCCTGATGATTTTCATCTGGGAACCTTTTTTTTTTTATCCTTCTGATCATTTATTAAGTCCCTTCTTATATTTATTTATTAAATATATTAAATTATTTATTAAATCAAGTCCCTTCTTATAATTTCTAATCACTTGCTCATACATGCAGAAAATATTTATTATACGGCTATTTTGTTCCAACCCTAGTCTAGAACCCAATAGGCACAATACATAGAATATACAGATTGGCATTATTGTGTATATACAACCTATAAGCAAATATACATTTTTGGAGTGATTCCTCAATATTTTTCATTGATATGGATTCAGAAACAAAAGCAAAATCTTTCTAAATCATTGATGTGAAATATTGTAGTGAAGTGCAGACCAGGCTTCTTTGAGGGAGGAATTTCAGTGCAGAACTAAGATTCACAGGAACACAAATATCAGTTTGAAATAAGGAAGGCTATAGAAACCAAAAGAGTGATCTGAAAATGTTTTTTCATTCAATGATTATTTATTTATTTATTAAGTGTCTACTTTGTTACAGGGATTCTGACAAGTCATAGGCTTGAATCTTACCTCTAGGAATTACTAACTCTAGAACATGGTATAGAACTTTTAAGGTTATTTTCTCAGATGTAATTTGAGATTAATGACACCTAGTTAGCAGGGAAATCCCTCCAGATTTTGAGTTTTACTTTATGTGTTTAAACAGTGATTAGGTAAGTAGCAATTGGTCATTTTGTAGAGGAAAGTTGTGATGGTTTTCTGTGTATCAGATTATCACAAACTTGGCAGCTTAAAATAACACCTGTTAATTAGCCTATAGTTCTATGGGTGGGAAGTCCAGGCATCATGTGCCCAGGTTCCCTACTTTTTTCACAAGTTAAGTCAGGTTGTTAGTCAACTGTATTTTCTTGTGGAGTCCAGAGTCCTCTTCCAAGCTCACAGGGTTGTGGCAGAATTTAGTTCCCTGAGGAGGTAAAGCTGACCCATTTCCTGGCTGTTTCTTAGCAAACTACTGCTCTCAGCTGCTAGAGAGGGCCTGCACTCTTCATCATGCAGCCCCCTCCTTCTTCAAAGCCAGCAATGGAGAAATTTGTGTGCATTGAATCTGTCTCATGCTTCACACCTTTTGGTTCCTCTTCTGCCACTACCAAGGATAATGTTCGGTTTTTAGAGGACTTAAGTTATAAGGTCAAGCCCATTGGGTAGCTGTCTATTTTAAAGTAGATTGGTTTAGATTCTTAATTATAGCAGCAAAATTTATTTCCATCTGAACCTAGATTAATTGTTTGGTTGGATAAGTGGAAGAAGTTCTTTGTACGGGGACTGAGAATCTTCATGGCATCCACAGATGCAAAATTGACCAAGATAATCTCTAAACCTATTCAGAATTCTGAGATGCCATGATTTCCCCAGTTATTTGCCTATGGGATTCAGCCGCCAAGATGAATATAAAAATCTGACTCCTTTCCTGTTGCTACCATCTTATTTCTTCTTTCCTGGACAAATCAAATGGTCTTTGAAAATTTTCCTTTTTTTATTGTGCAATTACCGGGCTGGGATTGATACAATGTCACCTTGAACATCTCATTCTGACACCTTTGATAACTTTTCATTGCCTGGAAAACTATCTGTAATTTCCCCTGACACAGTAAGTCCCCAAGCAATTGTGCCGCCTTCCTGGGGGTTGTATTGCCAATGTGAACTATAAGCTTCAGTCACATGTGACTTAGCTTCCAACACCTCCTCTTCTAGGCTTGCTTTTTTTACAATCAGTGAAATCGCATCTTCTAAAACATTTCCTGAACATCCAAGTCAATAACACTTCTATCATTTATGTTAAAATATTTTGAAAATGTATCATATACATGTGATCTGAGTTCACATTTAATGACTGAAGGATTTAAATAAATTATGGAAATTCTTCTTTTTAGCCAATTTGAAAACCTCTTTTGCTATACATGTTCATTTTGCCGAAAAGTTTTTTCTAATTGCTTTTCTTCATGATAGGTAAAGATAAAAGAGAGTGCTGGAAGGACTGTACCAAGTATTTTGTTCTTTTTTGTTAACGTTTAACCGAATGCAGTAAAATTTGACAATAGATATTAGTATTAGAAAACAGATTAATTGAGTCTGATCATATGACTTTAAGTAATTCAATCATCACTTTTCACTGCTTTCTGTCTTCCAGTTTCAGGGAAATATATACATGTATTTTATATACACACACACACACCATATGTGGGTCACTATGAAAGTTTTGAGACAGTGTCATGTTCCATTATTTCAACTCCAACTTGCTTGGCTTATTGGAGTTGTAGAGGGGGCTTCCTCTGTTTCCATCTGTGCAGATTTTATGTTTCTTGATTTTCATGTACCTCAAAACTTTCATATTGACCCATATATGCAACAGCTTTGTAGATAATTTAGTAAAACATTACAAGAAAATCTGAAATTTTACCTCAAGTCCAGACCTCTCTGTACCGAAATCCTGACTAAGGCATCTACCTACTAGTTGACTTGTGCTCCCGGGTATCTCGGAGGAATTTCAGTTAACATACTCAGAGGAAATTCTTAATCATTGTCCCCAAAGCTTCCTCATCCCCTCCCTGGTTAATGAGGACGTCATGTCTTTATGTGGGCAATCTAAGGAACTTAGAGCTTTTCTTTGCTCCTGTCGCCACCTGTCAGGCTCCTGTGGCCCTGGTCTCGGTTAGCACAGGAAGGAACCAGGCGAGAGGAGGATGACAAGTACAAGCTTGTGGAAGGCGGGCTAGCCCTTACTTTCCGGGTAGCCCAGAGCAACCGCCACACCAGCCTTTTATTGAAACGGAATGATACAGGTGAGGGGAGTAATTAACAATGACTATGTGCTGAGGGCACGGGCTCCTTCTCCATAAGGAGCACCTGTGGACAAGTCGCCCGAGAGCCCACCCCTCAGCTGTAAATCATCTTGCTTAGAGGTCATTTGTCTCTTGGCATCCTCTACATTTCCTCCCTCTAGTGTATCAAAGACATTTCTGGATGGAGAAGGTCTACTGTTGGTTGTTTCTGCCATCTTTCTTACATGCTCCTTTCTCTCTCTAATATCCCACAGCCCCCATCAGCAGAGCCTTTCAGTGCCTTCAAAGATGGTGCACACTCTGTGTCTCTTCACATTCGATGCTGCCATTTTGACCCAGGTCACCACAGCCCTTTGCCTTGAAGTTGCAGCAATCTACTAGTTAGTGTCCTTGTTTCCATCCTTGTCTCCCATCATCTACTCTTAACACAGTAGCTAGGGTGATTCTGTGAAAACATATGTTAGAACCCGTCACTTCTCTGTTCAGAAGGAAGCCATAACAACGTCTCATCATGTCACATGCAATCAGCCTTCAGAGTACCTTCTCAGACCTCAGCTCCTACTAGTTACTCAGGGCTATTCTCCAGATGAGATGGCACGCTGCCAACTGTAGGCATTTAATCATGCAGTTTCCTGTGCTGTGAATTTTTCTACCTGAAATATTCACAAGGTTAACTCCTCCACCTTTATAAGGAGCTGAGCATCTTCTCAGCCATTTTCTGACTATGTAGTTTAAATTTTCAAGATCACTGGGACGCTCTCCTTCTGTTTCTTATTTTTCTCCATAAATATGATCCTCTTCCAAAATACTATGTGTTGGCCCTCCATATCCATGGGTTCTCCATCTGTGGATTCAACAAAAAATATTTGGAAACAAATGCATCTGTGTTAAATATGTACAGATGTTTTTCTTGCATTAATCCTTATGCGATACAGGTTAATGATTACATGCACAGCATTTACATTGTATTAGGTATTATAAGTGGTCTAGAGATAATCTGAATTATATACAAGGGTGTGCAAAGGTTGTATGCAAATATTATACCATTTTATATGTGGGACCTGAGCATCCTCTGATTTTGGTATTCAGGGAAGCTCCTAGAACCAGTCCCCCACAGATAATGAGATGTGGATGTGTCCAATATTTTTATTTTATGTAACTCTCCAGGAAGTAAATTTTATGAGGTCAGGAATGAAACTCTTGTTTCATTCATTATATTTCCAGCACCTTCAATAGTCCCATATATTAAGTACTCCTTGGAAATTTACTAAATGTTTAAATTAATGTGATATATTTATGAATGATTTTTCTAAATATCTATTTTCTTAAAGTATGCATATTAGCACACGTCATAAAATTTTCAGAAAAGTCATTGTTATCACTCCCTTTATCTCAGTTTCCTGAGCAAAGACCCTTGAAGATAGGAAAGACATAGTTGAAAAAAGTTATAGTACCACTTAGCTTATTGCTCATATTTCTAACCTAATATACTTATATTATGTGCCCAATATACTATTTCTTGAAAATAGGACATGAGCTTTATTATATCTTGAATCCTTAACACCATGCTCAGAGCTTAATACATGGGAAGCATTTACCAGACCGATAGTTAGTATGAAGTGTAGTAAGAGACAACCAGTGGTACCATGGTATGCAGGGGATATACAGATTCCTCAGTCTGTGCACTAATCTTGGTGTACTGGATGATGGTCTAGAAAAAAATGTTGATTTTAAGTGTACAGAAGATAAAATAAAAATCAACTAATCATATAAAGTAATTCATTGAGTAATACTGCTTATTTAAAATTCTTTTATAATGAATACTTACTATATATAATATGCGCTAATGTTTATCTAGACATTTAAATATAAAAAACATCTTTCTTGGGAACTGAAAGTTAAAGAGTCAAACCATGCCTTGGGAAGTCCTTGGGATGACATGAGCATACAATTTGCTTTTGTACCAGTGATATTTTTGCTTCTATATGAAGCCAAAGTACATTTATATAAACCACTTGTGATTGGACTTGTGGGAAAAATTAGTCTGAAAAAGAATCACCATTATTTTGTCCTCTACCCTTTTGAAATGGTGGGGCCTGAAGCCCACCTCAAGGTTCTGCTCAGTAAGGGTAGGAATAATTTAATCTAAGTTCTATAGTAATTTCAGAGATCTCTACTAGGTGCACCATAATAGAATTATTAATTTCTATTTTTTTATATACAGGGTCTTGCTTTGTCATCCAGGCTAGAGTAGAGTAGTACAGTCATAGTTCGCTGCAGCCTCCAACTTCTGAGTTCAAGCAATTCTTCCTCAGCATGCCGGGTAGCTAGGACTAAGGCACACTCTAACAAGGCTGGCCTTTATTTTTTAAACGTTTTATAGAGAGAAGGCCTTGCTATACAGTCCAGGGTGGCCTGAAACTCCTGGTCTCAAGTAATCCTCCTACCTTGGCCTCAAAAAGTGCTGTGACTTTAGACATTAGCCATTATTCCAGGACGTGCTGTTTTAAAATTCTATTTTTTTCTTCTATCTACAAAATGTTTGGTAATTCCAATAATTTTTTTACTTCTTTTCCTTTTAATTTTTAGTTCCCAGTGTTCCCACAAATATTGCTCTTTCTCATGTTCAGTCAACTAGTGCGACATTGACATGGAGAAGGCCTGATGCTATCTTTGGCTACTTTCAAAATTACAAGATTACCATTCAACTTCTCGCTCAACACTGCGGAGAATGGGAATCTGAAGAATGCGTTGAGGATCAAAAAGTCCAGTACCTCTATGAAGCTGACCTAACTGAAGAGACAGTGTACGGACTGAAGAAATTTAGATGGTACAGATTCCAGGTGGCTGCCAGCACCAACGCTGGCTATGGCAACGCTTCCAGGTGGATTTCTGCACAAACCCTGCCTGGCCGTAAGTGTTGTCCTGATAGGTACATGTGGGTTTCTGTCATGTTCTATGTCTCCATAATAATGATATCTATTTAATCCAACTCTGTGTAAAATCACTAAATATAGAAGTAACTGAGTATACAAACTAGCTTACCTAACATACTTATTTTTAATTTTATTGAAACCTAATGAAAAATTCATTTTCAGTCATTAATTAGGGCTTTTCTTAAACTCCCAGAGTTGTGCCAAGGTCTGAGAGTCCTAACACAAAGTGCGAGGGAAGCCTCCCTTGTCGTCTACCCTTGGGCCATGCCGATTGTCTTCTAAGGCCCTTCAGCTTGCCTTCCTCTGCTCTTCCTATGTGGGGGCGCTCCTGCCTTTCAGGTGGCCCTACAGCCTTGTCAGTGACTGCAGGCTTACATACACATGTGTGAACAAGAGGACCCTGACTGATCTGTCTTTAAGCAGTTTTTGAATTTGTGTTTTCATCTGTACAAAATTCTGAGGCCATGAAAGACCAAGTGCTCAACCCCCAGCTTGAGATATGGAGAAGAATAAAAAGTACTGAGAAGAAACACAAACGGTCTCCCAAAGTGACCCTGTCATCCACACAGTGTTCAGGACTTTTGCATTCAGGAAAAACCTCTTGCTTTGGCAACTTGAGTTGTATATTTATAACCTACAGGTTACCCTGCTTAGTTAGGCAACATCATTAACCGTAATTAAGCCAAGACACTTCTATTACTTATCCTGAACCCTGTCTACATAGAATTGTGGTGGTTGCATGCAACATAAATGAATTGCAAAGAGAGTTTGCAATGCAAGAGCTGTGAGGAATTTAGATATATTCTCTGAAATGCCATGTCTACCCAAGCCCCAGACCCCCAGAGCAGCTTTCAGGTCTGCCAGGTCACCCATCCCAACTCACACCAGAGAAGCCCTTCAGATATGGACCTAACGTTACTGCTGTCCTATCTTGACTGAAATTCTTATAGGTAATTTATTTCAAATTCAAACTACATTTTCTTAAAAATTTGTGGTCCCTATGAGTAGAGTAATATACACTCACAAATAGATTTTCAACAGTGGAATAAACTTTGATCAGGAGGCTTTGTTTTCTAGGCCACTAGATGTGTCTCTTGTTACAGTTTGCCAAAGGGCCTGCTATGATGTTTATAACAGTGAAGGTCCAAAAGATGTTTGTTAATGTATGGTAATTCAACATCCGAGGTGGAATCCTGACTACTCCTCCTTCAAGACACTGTCCAATCTTACCTCTTTTTACTGCATTGAATCTATATCCCTTGTATCTCTTTCTCCATCTCCCCTGCTGAATTCTCATCTTTTTTCTTTTTAACGCTAAGTGTTGGAATGCACAGAGATTCTGTATTTGACCCTTCCCCCCACCTTTTTTGAGACAATGTCCCACAGGTTAGAGTACCATGACATCAGTCTAGTTTACAGCAACCTCAACTCCTGAGCTCAAGCAATTCTCATGCCTTAGCTTCCTGAATAGCTGGCACAGGCGCCTGCCACAATGTTCAGCTAATTTTTTGTTGTTGTTTTTTAGTAGAGCTCTTGTCTCGCTTCTTTCTCAGGCTGGTCTTGAACCCCTGAGCTGAAGCATTTTGCATTCAGGAAAAACCTCTTGCTTCGGCGACTTGAGTTGTATATTTATAACCTGCAGGTTACCCTGCTTAGTTAAGCAATATCATTAACCGTAATTAAGCAAAGCCCCAATGCCTGTTCTCTTCTTTATAAACACACAATCCCTAGGAGATTTTTACCTTAAGGGACTTATTCTATCCTACACTTTAAAGTCTCCTTGTGTATCAATTATTCTCAGACCTCTATTTCCAGTGCAGAATGCTGCCGAGAAAGCCAGGTCAGTATATTTATCTGGTCAACTGGTACAACTAGTCATGTGTGCTGAATATAGTTGCCTAAATTAGCACAAAGACTAAGCATCAAACCTCCATCCTCTTCCCTTCTTTATCTCAGTAAGGAATACCCTCATTTATCAGTTTGTCAAAAATAAAAATCTGGATCATTTTCATTACCCCCTCAGTTCTGCCCATGCTCATTTCAGCCACACCATCTAAACACATCCCTCTGTCCACACTGCTGTGATGTTCGTCTAACCTTCTGTTACTGCTACGGCCACTCCTGAGCTGACAGACTCATCTTTTCAAACCTAACGTATACGTTGTATGGTGTCACTTTCTTCGTTAAAGCTACTGAATGAATTCTTGCGGCTCCTAGAAGAAAATTCAATTTTTTTAAATGATTAACAAAGCCCTCTAGGATTTGCCTCCTACCTAAAACTTTAACCTCATTTATAGCCACTTCCCCCCTTCCCGTTGCTTCCTACTCACTCCAGACGTTTTTGTTGTTGTTGCTTAAACAAACTAAATTCCCAGAATTTGTGAATTTGCATTTCATTTTGCTCTCGGCTAGAATGTCTTTCTACTTCCTTCATTATGTGAGTAGTTTCTTGTAATTTCAATCTTTACTTAAATGATTCCTCCTTACATGAATTCCTCTGCTACTTAGTCTGAAATAGACATCATCTCCTTTCAATGAACAATTGTCATTTTTAGAACACTTGTAATTTTTATTTGCTTATTTGTTTTTAGAGTCTGCCTTGATCGTTGCTATTTCCTTATTGCCTAGAATAGTGCCCAGTTCCAGCAGATATTCTTTGAATATTTCCTAAATAAATAAAACTTGATCACGTAAGCTATGGAGGGTCAGGGAGAAGAAATCACTTTCCTGGGTAGGTGATGGTGAGCGCCACGGCGCCAAACAAAGAAAAGAGAAATATGGGGAGAAAATCAAATTCAGCTTGGAATTAGTCAGATGATTTTGAAGAGAAACCAATTTTTTAATCTAATTAATTCTGTAACCAAAAGAAATAAGTGCTTAGAGATTAGAACATAGCTAAAGCTAGGGATTTTATTTGCTTCAGCTGATAGGAAGATTAGAATCACAAGTGTACATTGGATGGAAAAATGGGACATTCAACTGAACGAATGAACTTTAAAGTTTCAGAGGTGACTGGAAGTTGCACGAAAGAGTCCTACAGATACTATAATGAATAAAGCTGGCTGCTGTGAGCCAGCTGGGAGTGGTGGAAACCCCAGAAAATTAACAGATAACGGGACAGCCAGTACTAACCTCTGATAACTATTGTCATAAAAAACAGGTCCTTATATGAAGCTTATATCAGGTGCTACCAGATCTTCTGATGTTTTCAGAGAAATCAGAAATGTTAGATAATTTCATGTAAAAAATAGTCAATATTTTGTTTGTAACTAGAGGGATCACCTCTATGCTTTATCTCACAAGGGTACAAGTGAATTTTTCTAAGAGTAGAATATAAACGTCTTAACACAATAACTAAGAAAATGACATAAAGGTTAGGTTAACCAGTTTGATGAAAATATTCCAAATTGTATATGAAAACACCACACTGTACCCATGATTGTATTAATGTACACAGCTATCATTAAAAAAAAAAAAGATCTTAATGTTTCAGACTAATGTCTCTCTGAAAAATCTGGCCTCTGACTTTTAACGTTTAACTAAAATATACCTTTGCAAATATGTCTACTGCCACTGAGGGGTCCCATTTTGCTTTATATGAGCATCTCCACTGGGACGTACTCACTTGCACTTCCTACAGTGAGCCAGAGGTAGCTTTTTTAACGCACCATCTCTTCCAAGCACACTTAACACTAGCATAGAAAATGTTTAATGAGCATAATACAACATATAATGCAATCAGTTCAGAAGCTGGTAAATTCAACTAGAAAGCTGGAGTTTTAAATAATCCCACATCCTCAGCTAGGTGTGGTGGTGCATGCCTGTAGTCTCAGCTCTGCCTGGTAGGCTAAGGGGGGAGGGTAACTGGAGTCTAGGAGTTCGAGGCTGTTGTGAGCTGTGATCACAACACTCCAGCCTGGGTAACAAAGTGAGACCCTATTTCTTAACAGAAAAAAAAAGGAAAGAAAGAAAGAAAGAAAATACTCAAATACTGTGCCATGGATATAGAAAAAAATAACCCCACATTTCAAGTCTTTCTACTTGAATGTCATCCCTTCCACTTCTTACCCTCCTTTTAAGGTCTATGGCCATATTTCCAGAGGATACAGAAAAAAAATTGACTTTCTATCCATGTGATTAAGAGAGAAAGGTAAAACAATTTATATATTTCAATATTGTGATAACAGACATAATTTTCTTGGCAATCTCAAAATCCACAGATTTTCAAACCAGTAGTCATATGTGGTAAAGGGAAATAACCTACTTTAATTGTTTAGGTTTTGAGTTAATTTCTCTTCCTTTAGTCTCTAGAACAGAGAAATTTTTTGCCTCTAATGAGGAAGGGCCTTTTTAAAATAATAAATATTGTATATTTGAATTTCTGAATTATATAATTAACACAATAAAAGAAAAGTCTGGTTGCTAACCACAACTGGTAATCGTTCATCTTTAATATAAAAGACACGTTTGAGGCAGAGTCTCACTCTGTTGCCCTGGGTAGAGTGCCATTGCACTATAGCTCACAGCATCGGGCTCAAAAGATCCTCTTGCCTCAGTTTTATTTTTAATAGAGATGGGGTCTCATTCTTGCTCAGGCTGGTCTCAACCTCCTGAACTCAGGCAATCTACTGGCCTCAATCTCCCAGAAAGCTAGGATTACAGGTGTGAGCCACCACACCCAGAAAACACCACATATATTATTGGGACATAATATATATGTTGAGATAATATATGGTGTGATAATAAAAAAAAATCTAGAATAGCTAAGCAGCAAAATGATTGAAGAGCAGTAATTAATTTTCAATGTGAAAAATAAGCCATACTTACATGTTGCTTCTGTATATCAAAGAGGAAACGATTCTGGGCATTTTGCAAACACAGAAAAAAATCTGGATGGAAAAAATTAATACATTTTGTATTATCTGTCATGGACTCCAAAAAGCGGTATATTGTTTAGTATATAACATAAGATAAAATGATAATTCTTTGAATTAGAGAAAAAACTAAACAACAATATAAAATAATATAAAATCGCCGTTTCAGGTACATGTGCATTGCGTTCTCATGGCATCAAGCATGTACTAGTTTAGTGTCTCACCAAAACCTGAAGCTCCTTGATAAGGAATTAGCAACTGATGGCTGCTTCGAAGTCAGATGGTTCAAAATTGGAATACTTTAAATGAAAGACCCCTCAATTTGTATGGTAAATATTATAAAAGTTCCTAAGGTGGCTTGTAGCATACGAAAATACATTATTGTTAACTCTGTCTGAGCTCAGACAGAAGAGCATCACAATTGAAGACCCAGGAAGAGAAGTTAGAATATAAGCTGACAGGGCAACTCATTACTCTGTGAATCTGAAGGTACACCTGGAAGGTGGAGTGATGAAGGGAACCGTACTCAGCCGCCGTAAGCTATCCTTTCTCTCACACGCTCCCGTCTAGATAATTGAAGTCCAGTTATTTTCCTCCTTACATAATCTGTATAATGGCCATAATTCCACTTTATGCTGATGTGTCTAGATAAGAATGTGAGCACAAAGGTCACAAATTGGCAGAAATATTGAACCTTCAGACTTGCAGATACTTTTACCCATCTCTGCTTTTCTATTATTATTATTATCCTTATACTTAGAAGCAATTTGAGTTGTGGTATTGTTTCATATATAAAATAAGATAAAACGATAGTTCTTTGAATTCGAGAAAAGACTAACCAACAATATAAAATAATATAAAATCACTGTGTTAACTCTCTCCATGGCATACAGTAGATCCCTTCCCTACTGAGGAAGTGGCAAATTTAAACAAGCGCGGGTGTGAAATTAGTATGAAACAAAGTGGGACTCTCGTAATATGCATCTCCTATGGACCACCAGCACTGGAAGAAAGCGAGGAAAGAACATTCCTGGGGCAACACTTAGGTTGTGAAAACCGCAGGACACCATACTCATGAGGAATTTTAACTACCCAAACATCTGTTAGGTTAAAAAAAAAATTCAACAAAACATGCCTCATCAAAGAAGTTTCTAAGGAATGCAACTTTATGATCTAAAAAAAGAAAAAAGGAAGACCAAGTAGAGGGCAACGTATACCTTAACATTTTTTCAAATAAGAGAGTCTTAATGCATCTCCATATACAGCATTATTTTTCTTCATTTATTCTAAACTGTGTAATGCACTAAGAATGTGATCAGTGTTGTAGTAACAGTATAAAAATCACTCTTTCTCTAAAGAAATGATTATGTACTGACAAGAAGTGATGTTGGCCCTGAATAACCAGGCAGTTATATCCCAATATGTATGGAAGCCTATTTGGTGGCACTGCATTTATATTTATTTATTTTCTCTCTCTCTCTTTTTTTTGAGACAGAGTCTCATTATGTCACCCTCAGTAGAGGGCGATGACATCACAGCTCACGGTAACCTCAAACTCTTGGGCTTATGTGATTCTCTTGCCTCAGCCTCCCGAGTAGCTGGAAATACCAGTGCCCACCACAAGGCCCAGCTATGCAGTGCATTTTTAGAATGGGCTCTATCTTGCTACCACTAGAAAAAGTAAATATGATTTATTGTAGACATGATGGTTGTACTCTGCAAAAATATTTAGGTGCTGTTGGAAGTCTCCTAATTTAGTTGCACTAGACCCCCCAAATGTGTCATTCAAGACCACGTCTCTGTCATCTAGACCTGTGTGTTGGAGTGTTGGGTATGATCACTCAGGTTTCCACAGAGCAGCTCAAATTCCCTATTACCATTGCCTCAAAGTAAACCTTTTCCTCTCTGCGTGTTCCCTGTTTTGCTGTTTTGCACCACTGTTCATGCTCAAACCAGCAACCTGGGAATCACTCTTAATTCTTTTTCAGCTACTCCCATCCTCCCCAGGTCAGTACCTGAGCCTACTGAATTTGCCTTCTAAATATCTCTTGAATTTGCTTCTTTTTCTTTGGCAAGAGTATCTAAATCCAGGCGTTTAATGTTTATCTAGTAGATTATTACAAAAGATTTCTCAAAGTTATTTTTGCCCTCATTTTCTTCCCTTCATCTGAAGTCAGAGAATGCACTTATCTGATCATGTCATTACTCTGCTGAAAATCTTTGACTGTTTTCTGTTTGCTGCCTTAAAACCGTAACTGTTAGAAGCTCTACAAGGTCATTCAGGACTTGGCTGTATTCCTCGCACAGGCATTGTCCTTCCTCTTCATGCTCCAGAATCTTTGCTCTCCTTTCTTATATCCTTTCCCTTCTTCTTTTTCCGTGACCAGCTACCTTTTATGTTTTACTTTAAGTACGTCTCTTGGGGAACCTTCCAGAAATGCTTTCTACTCTTAACTTCCCTAACCTTGTTTCTGAAGTAGTAAACATATTGATCATAATTATCTCTCTCTCCCTTTTGTGGGACTCTTTCCTACTCTTTAACAGTAGAAACGGCCACGTGAACCTATCCTAGGTACATTTCCCCCCTCTGTGCCTACTTGCTATCCATGATTCATTGCGAACATGGAAGGAAGACCCTTTGCTTTAATGCAGAAGTATTTCAATATCAAAATTCTCCCTATTTAAAAATAGTTCATATGAAAATTTTTTCAACTCTTTTTCTTTTTTTTCTTTCAAATACTTGCTCGGTTATTGCCAAAACTAAAATGGTCTTGGTCAGTTGTCTATATTTGATATGTTCAGCTTCTTCTTCTTCTTTTTTTTTTTTTTTTTTTTTGCAAAATCTGTCTGTACCTTATGGATCATTTTGTGATTTTCCTTTTCATCAATTAAGATAATAAATATGAATTATTGCATGTAGAAAAGAAATGTGTTCACAGTACACTTAGAAGGATTTTAAACAGTGAAGGAAAAATAAGACATAACTATTACAGGATGGATCAAAACATTGAAAATTTCTACATGATCACCTGAGATAGCAAGCTGGTGATAAATATGTATAGTGAGGCAAAATCATAGTATGTTGTTGGTGCATGAAGAACATAAAGGGAAAAAACCAATAGATATATTTGGGGTGTTTAATGTAAATATAAAGGAAACATATTTGGGCAAAATGATGCTGTAAAGGAAATGATAGTAATCATATAAAATTAAAATATTTGATAACGTATTCAACTACATATATAATGACAAAAGACTTTTCCAGGTTTTCTCAAGCTTAAATAAAAATCTTTATTTTTGAAATCCCGATGATATAACCGAGAAGACTATGTCGTTCAGCAAAGTCACTAAAAATCAAACAAAGGAAATTATAATTTCCAGTTGAACTCAATTTTTTTTTGCTCTTCTGAGAATCTTTCTCTTGGCTCAGAAATCAGTGTGAAGTAGACTTAAGGCTTTGTGAGTTTTGGTCTTTAACCTCACCTCAGATTCTACCTCGGCATTAGGCCGTAGGTCAACAAAAAGCCAGCTCCAGTTCTTTTGCGTTTATGGGAGAAGCAGAGAAAACCCTGAATTTGACTATGGAAAAGCCCACATTCTATACAGATCTTAGAAATCTGTGATCTGTGATATCTTCAGCTATTTTTTTCTCAGAGTTTTATAATTCACTTTATGGAGATATTTCATGTCTTTTATTAGGTACATTCCCAAATGTTTCATCTTCTGTAGCCCTATCTGTTTTTTCAGCTTGAATATTGTCGGTATGTATAAAAGCTACTGATTTATGAGTATTGATTTTGTATCCTGAGACTCTCCTGTATTCCTTGATCACTTCTAAGAGTTCTGTAGTTAGTCCCTGGGGTTTTCTGGGTATAGGATCATATCATCTGCAAAGAGTGAAAGTTTGATCTCCTCTGACCCTATTTGGATACCCTTGATTGCTTTCTCTGGCCTGATTGCGATGACTAAGACTACCATTATGATGTTAAATAGCGGTGGAGACAATGGGCAACCTTGCCTGGTTCCTGATCTGAGTGGAAATGTTTTCAATTTTACTCCATTCAATATGATATTGGCTGTGGGTTTGCTGTAGATGGCTTTTATCAGTATAAGAAATGTTCCTCTATACCTATTTTCTTAAGTGCTCTGATCATGAAATGATGCTGGATATTGTCAATACTAAGTGTACAGTATAAATGTCTTAACACAATAATTAAGAAAGTATGGTGAAGGCTATGTCAACCAGTTTCTTGTAAGTATTTCAAATTATGTATAAACCTAGCACCTTGTACCCCATAAATCCATTAATGTACACAGCTATGATTTACTTTTAAAAAAGAGACTTAAGTTGTACAGTTACTAATAATAGCAGCAGCATCTCAACTTACTGAGTGTTTGCTGCATGCTGGTATTACTCTAAGTACCTTACACATTGATTCATTTGTGAGTATCCTTCATTTCTAGCATGGAGCCTGCAATGTTTTATCTTTCCAGGCTTCAGGGTGGTATAAAGCACCAAGAAGGAGAGAGGTGCTAAATATGATTTCACGGAGAAGATATTCAGGTGAAATAATAATTTATAGGAAATGATAGTAAGCAAATAAAATAAAATAATTCAATAAAGCAATTATATATCCAATGTTAAAAAAGCTCTAGGACTAAGAAAGACCGCAAGATACTATGCAAGTTTCTAGTACATAGTCCAGCCACCTCCAATCCCAAACAAAAATTGACCATGACTTTTTTTTTTCCTTTTTCTTTTTTTTCTTTCTTTGTTGCAGTTGTCACTGTTGTTTAGCTGGCCTGGGCTGGGTTCTAACCCGCCAGCCTGGGTGTATGTGGCCAGCACCCCACCCACTGAGTTACGGGTGCTGCCCGACCATTACTTTTTTTTTTGCAGTTTTTGGCCAGAGCTGGGTTTGAACCCACCACCTCTGGCATATGGGGCCAGCACTCTACTCCAGGTGCTGCCCCAACTGTGACTTTTGACATATGTAACCTCAGACTATATTTTTGAGGGTTCTGATATCCTTGATTTTTATTTTTCCTTTAATGATATATCCTTGGTAACAAAATAGCAACATTTATCCTGGCCCTAATACTATTACCGTATAATACTACATAACGGTGATGGCCTTACCTTGATTATTCTAGGTTGTTCCAGTGCAGAGTTTCATGGTAGCCTGAAACTGGTAGTATTTTATGTTCTTATAGAACTTGATGACCTGTTAGTGTGGTAGGAACTTTAGAATGTAAGGAAGTAATGGCAGGAAGAACCCTCTTCGTGATGTATCCAGAATTAAAATAGAATTAAATGTGGTGGGAGACCAAAATATACAATGTCTGCTGGCTTGATCACGTCTCCATGTTGAGTACCAGCTCCCAAATTTCCTCCACAGCTGCTTCCTTAGCCTTCAGAGAAAACAGAAATATAATCCCCCTTGCTACCTTATTCTAAGGGTTATGATTCTTGGGCATCCAATCTGAATAGCAACGTCACTACTTCTTCAAATGGCATGTAGACAATTATAGAGCAGTGGCTCCTCCACTATAGTCATCACAGTCACCAGGAGGGTTTCTGATCCAGTGAATCTAGGGTATGGCCTCAAAAATCCCTTAGCTACCACTTCCCCAGTGATGGTGATGACGCCAGACTGGAGACAGTACTGTTTGGTTTGGTTCTGTGGTTTTTTTCTGGAGGCCACTTTTTGAGAACTACTGTTATAAAAAGTTGTTTTATAAACTGGATGTGATTCTAAGAAAATATTTATTATCTGATTGATCCTAAAGTAATAGTGCTAATTTTTTCTTTCAATTTTATTCCTATTTGGCATGAAAGTATTGAAAGTGAGAAGAATTTTTTTTTTTTTTGGTATTTTGTATTTTTTTAACTTAAGCCAGTTTGAAATGAGTAAGAAAGTCAGTAATTTAGGAATCAAATAGGATGGTCATACAATTAAGTCTAATCCTATGAATATCCATGAATCATTCTCAGTATTCAACAAATAATCTAATTTGTCAAGTTCTTAAGCTTGCAGGGTTTCTCAGACCTTTGTATCACATCCTTTGAAGTACCATCTTGTTGAGAAATGTAACTTAAAACAAGACTAAGGTCCTGTACAATGGAAGGAAATATTTCCCACACCAGTGATGGTGTTCCTTGTTGGCCATTGGAATCACTGGGCTCTAGAGAAACATCCAACACTAGGGAAGGGTAGCCAGTTTTCACAGAGTTGTGATCAGCGGACAGGGATATGGCCTCAGATACTCTTGGTGTGCAGAACTACAGTGAAGCAAATTGCTAAGCTTCTTCAGGGGCCTTGATGCCCTGAATTAAGACACAAAGAATCCATTGGGCCATTTAGATTTCCTCTAGTCCCAAGAGCCATCTAAAGCTCAAAGATAATTCTTCCAGGTGTCTCAAATCAAAGTTAACTCATAGCCCTAGAAGTTTCCCACTCCTGTATAGCTGAGAAAAAGCAGAGCCCTTCATCTAGTGGTGAAAGACCTTAGGAATCCAGTGGTCCAGTATACTAAATCTTGAAATCAAAATACTCAGAATGGTAGGCCCTTTAAATAAACTTTATACTGAACTTAAATTCAAATAGATGTGTGGGCCATTTAAATCACAGGAATACTCAGCTCAAGATGTTCTGTTTTTTGAGTTGCTGTCAAGTCATTTATTTATTTGTGTTTATTCTCTTAGGAAAGCCACCATTGCATGGTAAACTAGAAATCATGAAATACTTTCTCTGATGTTTTTCACCAGTAAGTTAGATTTACAGGGATCTATACATGGAGACATTGCTAATAAGTCTTTGAATGTGCTTATTCTAAAAGTACAGTATTAGACACACCAAAACTTGTTGGTTCTTAATCAAAGTGGCATAGACTTGTGACATTCAAACTTTTATATGGACCCGACTAAATGATGGTCTATCCAGACTCACCTTTGAGCTAACACACTTAGCATGGAGACACAGATGGATGGGAAAGATGACCCTGACCCACATAAGACCCACATTCCTGGGCAAGGATAGAAGCATGATAATCAGGAAATGATGGTTGTTAGTTACAGAAAATGCATTATGGTGAAAACCAGGGGGAAAGTGCTTATGAGAGGAAGTGATTGGATTATGGGGAAGGAGAGAATAAGGATAGATCATTCCTACTGAGTAAATTTCTGTGATTTATAAGACTAAGGGTATAGTGATATCTTGGCTCATTACTGACGAGATTCATTTCACAAACAATCCTAAATCAGAATGTGACAGTTTATGGGAAGACAAACAGAGTCTGCCGAAGATGCTTGGAAGTTACTAAGCTTTTAAACTGGCATGTTTTCCACTCCCTGTACCTTTACCACCATCAGCTTCCTTTATTTTGGTATTTGGCATTCATGTTTTAATTTTGTAGCTTTGTAGCTCCCCTTATGTGACGTTAGTACTTGATATATTTTGTTATGTATTTTTGGAATTTTGATGAATTCCATAAGAAAGTTACCTAAAAGGACTTTGACATTTCTATACGCTTGTAAGTACATTATAGTAGTAGGGACAGTACTACAATAATAAGATGCTGTTTCATAATGGATGAGTATTTCGGTGTTCTAAATCTTTAGGTTGCCTGTGAATTAATCAACTATCTTCCCGTGCTCTAAACAGATGAAATAGCTGTCTTTTACATATAACACATCACACATCAGATATATTCAGCAATATACTGATTTACTTTTTTGTTTATATTTAGGATCTCTAGTGCTTGAAGAATAGAAGCTGATAAAATACAGTAAGAAATTTCAACACAGGGAACTTAAGTAACAAACAGACCGTTTCATTACCAACTCTATTGAACATGCAAATATCATTTAGGGCAATTGTTTCTTAAATCAAGAAAGAGAGAAGGAAAAATAATTTGGGAAAAGTTCAAGAAATGGCACAGCTCAGCAAGGGGCTAAATACTTTGCCTTTTTCTAATGACTGATTAGTATAAGGAACTTGAACTATTTAGCAGAACAGGGATAGATGTGTCACAAATGATCTTTGAATGTCCTTTTCCTCTCATCTGTGCTCGGGGTGGCAGACACTCCCTGATGAGAGCTTTGATTACTACTATTAAGGGAGTGAGTGCAGGGTGGAGATTTTACTACGAAAGATGAGAAGTTGCAGCCAGGCATTATACTGCTTCCTGGGTTGGTGTACAGATACATTTACAAGCCAAAGTTTTCCTTGGAAAATTGTTTAGGAACTGTCTTCAACTGAGATCCTAACTATGGATCCTCACTATGGAGCGGAGATGTGGACAGTGTCTCTTAGAAATAATTCTAAACAAAGCTACTGTCAATATAGTCATAGAAAAATCTCACCAACCTTCCTAGTCACGGAAAATTCTCAACAAGTTGTTCATGAAGTCTGAGTAACACTAATACGCCACCCTGCTTGTCTGCGGGAGTGAGTCTGTCTGACAGTGTAGTCCTAACAGCACTGAGTTAGTGTGCTTTGTAGAGGGCATGAGTCCAATATATTCTGGAGATGATCTTTCGTTTTCTGACTTAATTAATTTTGGCCCATTTTTCTTGCATGAATTAGACGCCAAACACCACAATCTATTGTGGTCTCCTCTAGTTCATGATAATAAACTATGACATGAATTTTTGTCCATGGTGGCCATTCTTACGAAGACTTTAGCTATTTCAAGACTTTCATTCTTACAAGACTTTTAGCTATTTCAAGGCTCTGTGCAATCTGGCTCCTATAATCTGTCAGAATGTCATTCCAGCTCACATGACTTCAGCCTCACTTTGGAATCATTGTTATTCTCAGAAGACATCAGGCCTAATCCTGCCTCAGGCCCTTTGCACTGGCCATTCTCCTTTCTGTGACAATCTTCCTCCAAACATCCCATTCTCTCCAACCTCCCTTACATTTTTCTTAGTTGTTACCTGCTTGGTGAGGCATATCCTGACCATCATATCTAAAATAGTAACCCCTCAAAACACCCCCATTCCCATTATCCTGCTTCATTTTTTTTTGTCATCATACATAATATTTCCTAATATGGTATATAATTTATTTGTATGTTACATGTCAATTTATCTAATTTTTTCTCATACACTGATATAGTATTTGTCTCCGTTGTTAAAGTAGAAGCTCCCTGCTCTTTGTCTCTTTACTTATCTATTTCCAGCAGGTAAACACCTGGCATGTTGTAGGTGTCCAATAAACAGTGGGTCAGTGAAGAAAAGGGTTAATAACTGGAAGTTTATGGATAGGTCCAAACCTAACTTGATCATTTCTACAAGCATTTTGTCTTTCCAGTGCCTGGCACATAGCAGATGCTTAATAAATATTTCTTGGTTCAATAAATGCATAAATTTAATCTAACAGCCAACTAAGCACTTGAGTATAAATAAATACAAGGGGACACTAAAATATTTTCCTGTTTTATACCAATTGAAATATGCGGCCTGTCAGAAAAATTTTCTTCTCCATGCTGATTCTTGCATAGCTAAAAATCAGGATTTATAAAAGCATTAATAATCAAGGGGCCTGAATGAGTCTGTGCATACCTCTTATCCTGTCCCTTTTTATAGAGTCAGAGGCAGAGGGCAGGGCATTGAAACCCACAAAGCATCTTGTATTTTTCCAAGCAGATTTCTCCATGAGGTGAGTATGTACTAGTTTCAGGAATGGTGTGGCTGGTCCTGAAGTCCACCCACTCCTGACTTAACGTCATGAATAAGGAGATTCAGAGCTGCAGTTTATTTACAAAACAGCGGGCATAAGTCTCTAAGGAATATCCACTTGGAAAAGGTAAGGAGAAGATTGCTGCTCTTGAAACCCCAGTGCATTATTCTGTGAGATCATCCAAAGTAATTCATTATGCTGGTGCCAGCAGACCACTCATCTCTCTCATCTCTTGTGTGTAATTACCTAAATAAACTGGACTACAATTTAAGGCAGTTTTCCTCGGGTCATAAACATAGAAGTAATAAGATCAAAAATGTCAGGTCATGCAGGGTGGGCATATGTCGATCTCAAGTCGATATCCTCTACCTCGGTTGTTGGAGAAACTGTGTCCCCAACTCTGTCATCATGACTAGCACCTCTCAGTTCATCAGAGCTCTGACCCTGGAATACCCCTCTTTCCAGTTTCTCTTGGATGCTTTTCTGGGCAGTATGGATTGCATCCTTGAGCCAGGCATGTCGAAGTTTGGATTATTTTGCAATTTTCAGAGAAGTACAGCAAGAAGGATATATATGTCACCCCAAAGGTATTTTCCCACAAAAACTACCTTATATATGTTTGCTAGATTTCTCTGTAGTTACATTCGACTATTAATATTAAAATATGTCACTGCTATTATTAAAATAGTATTTTGGGTAACTAAATTCAACTCTTAACATATTCCTAAGAAATAAACTCTGACTATGAATCATTCATTCATAATTTGAGACTATCACTACTATTAACCTCTGTTTTGATCTGTTTTGTCCTGTGACAACAAAATATCAGAGACAGGGTAATCTGTAAGAGCAGAGATTTGTTTTCTCACAGTTCCGCAGGCTGAAAGGTTCAAGATGAAGGTGCAGGCAGGTTCAGTTGTCTGTTGAGGAAAGGGAAGGATGCCCTTTCCTACATGGCAAAACGCAGACGGGCAGGGGAAGTCCTTTTTATAAGGATCCTATTCTTATTGTCAGAGCAGGCGTCCTCTTGAACTAACCACCTCCTAAAGACCCCACCTCTTTATGCTGTCACACTGACCACCAAGTTTCATCACTTGAATTTGGGAGGAGACACATTCACATCATAGTGACATCTTCAATACTAATCTGTATTAAAATAAACCTTTTGGTTCTCTTCAAACCATGTGGTTCACTTAAACTGGATACACTGGCCTTATTTATGCATAGTACTAGTTTGTAAGGAACTATCTGAAAATTTTTTTTCTGAATCAACAAAACGTTTCTATCCTGCTTAAGTCTTCCTCATTCTAGGCTCATGTTTCCAACTGCGGGGTAGACAGCTCAGTCTACTTGAGGTTCTCATACTCAATGGGTGCAAATCCATATTTATCCTCTCCTCTCACACATAGCCTTACCCACCCACACCTGAACCTATCCCCCGTGTGCTGCTGGGAACTGTCAGCGTTCTGTGGATATTAACACGTGAACCAGCTTTCACTACTTCTTCTATCTCAGGTTGAATCCACCTCTAATCCTCCCCAGAGGTATGTTTATTAAATTTTCTATGTTCTCCTCCTAGCTACACCTAGGGCACTAATTGAGAGTTTCGCATCTCACCTTGTGTTTTAGGAACTAGCCTAATAGACTCCGTGTTCTTTACAGCGCTTGTCTTTCTCATAGCTATCTGAGTTGTTTTCCTAAATCGTTAGAAGAATACTTTCTTTCTCAAACCCCTCAATGGCATCCTATCACTTAAAGAATGAAGTTCAACTTCTTCAACATAACAAGTGGTTCCTAGCTCAGGTCCCAAATTCCTCCTTGAGGGTTGTGGTCTATGACATCTTGAACACTGGTCCAATGACATTTTTATTCCCGGACTTTGAGGATTCTGAACCTTATTTGTACCACAGACCCCTTTTGACAATCTGGTGAAGTTTATGGACCATTTTTGAGAGTAATATTTTTGACTATACAAAATAATACACATAAGAGTACCAAGGAAAGCAGTTCTATGGTAATACAATTCTGGCTGTCTGTGGACCTGTTATTACGTGTTTGCGGCTTAGCGTAGAAATGCCCCTCGGCCTGCTCAGCTGTTTACTGAAATCCTCCTCATCTTGCGGAGCCTGCTGCTGGAGTCCCGCCTTGTCTGGGCATCTTCCCCTCACCTGCCCATCACATTCATCACTTCGCCCTCTCACAGTAGAATACATTTATTTACAGTTAATCCTTACCTTTACTCAGCCCTCTCTATATGATATTAATTGACATCAATGTACCAAATATCAAAGTGGCCGATTCCACATATCTTGAAGGACTATAAAATATTCATCTGATGAGAGGCTGAGCTGCAGACAGTTTGTGTTTGGTTAAGATCACATAACTTGTTACTCCAACGGGATTATAAATTATTTGGCAAGGGGAATATTTTATGTTCCTCTTTACATTTTCTTAGGAGCGATGTGATATGACATGTTCAGTAATCTTTGCTCATATGGATTTCAATATCAAAAATTAGGCGAATTTCTTGTCTCTCTCAATTTAATATCACCTGATTTGGCTCCCTGCCCTGGGAGGGCAGCGCTGTGTGAACAGTGTTCCTAGATTGACGTCGATGTAGATTAAATGTGTCTCAATCCTTCTCAACATCCTACTGACCCTTCTAGTTCTTAGTGGTTTCACCAATTGAAAACTTAACATCCGTGTTTTCAAAGGAAGATTTCTTAAAATAGGATCTCATCTTGCACTCTTGAAAAACAAATTAGGAAAGTAGGACACATTAAAGAATTTGTTTGAAGTCATAATGAATGAGAAAATATGTGAAGACCACACATTTTTAATAATTTTAATAATAGATTAGAGGAACCGGATGGCCTATTTTCTATTCTTCCCCTTCATTAAAAAAAACAAAACCAACCCAATATACATTTATAAAGCAATATATTTTAACTATAACTCCGTCATACCCGTTTTAATTCTTTAACTGAGCTCTTTTCTCTCTCTTTTTGCAGTCAGATACATTTCTGCAAACTTTTAGGTTATCTATTTGAAAACAAAAATATCAAATAAAAGATTTATTTTCTTAACTCTATGGCTTTCTTTTCAAAATATTACTTCGAGTGTTAAAACCATTTATTATTATTTTTACTAATTATGCATGTGGAAATGCTTTATATATACTAACTGGTTTTAAGAATTAAATCTTTTGATTTGAAATGCCTTGCGCATGCTGTGAAGTATAAATTAATGTAAAATTAATTCACTATGATTGATCGTGACTATCCACTTTTCCTGGTATTTCTGCTATTGTACTGCAGCTGAGACTTACTCTAATGTGGCAGAACAATTGGTTTTCTGTTGTCCTAGCTCCAGATGGCCCTCCTGAAAATGTTCACGTAGTAGCAACCTCACCTTTCAGCATCAATATCAGCTGGAGTGAACCTGCTGTCATTACCGGACCCACGTTTTATCTGATCGATGTCAAATCGGTAAGGTGTATCTTACCTTTTGTAGAATTCAATATAGAACATGGTTAAGAATATGGGTTAGAACCAGATTATTCAAATTTGAACTTTGCTCTGTTAGGCGTTAGGCAACTTACACCTATTTGTGTTTCAGTGTCCATGTGTGTAAAATAATGCTTAATAGTGTACAGAGGACAAAGATTCTGTGAGGAGTAAATTCGTTAATATGCATAAAGAATTTAGAACATTGCCTGGCATATAGTAAGTGCCCAATGAATGTAAAGTGTTAGTAACATGTTATCATTGTGTTTGTTCTCAGGGTGTACATTTTATGTGCACACACACACACAGGTGGTTATATTGATATTAATGAACATATCTGGCTTAAAATACAGTGGAAAGGGACTCATAATACGAAGTGAAAAGAGAAAAAGCAATAAAGACAATATCTCCCCAATAGGAAAATGGCAGAGATAAGTTATAGGCAAAAGGCCTATAGATATGCCTCTGGCCAAAAAAGCTGTTTGAGAGAGAGCAGTGAAAAGACTTTGTGCAGGCTTACTTGTGTGAAACTGAGGCAGAATCCCAGATGGCCGGGTTGGTTGCAGGTGTAAAACCCCCCTGGCCCAAGGTTGGCCTGGTCGGTTGCAGGCGTAAAATCCCCCTGACTTAAGGCCCACATGGGAGCGGAGGCTTGCAAACAAGTTTTCTGTATGTCTTAGAAATTTCTTAATTATGCCTTGCTTAAAATTGAAGTAACTGTCTCCAAACGGTGAGGCCAATAAGGACAGGTATTCAATCTACCTTCCTCCTCTAGAGCCTCAGGCTTCATCAGATCAGAACAAAAGAAGTAATGGCTAACAACACGCTCTCCATTAAGTTATGTTAAAAGGATTATGTTGAAAGAGTTATTTTAGATAAAGTGGTATCAGTTAATCCATAGATTACTAGAGAGGATCTGCTCATGGGATAGTCATATGTTTATTCATGAGATGGATTATGGATTGTAATGAATATTAATGAACTCACTGATGTACAGTGCGCATGTGCAGAGAGATTGTAATGACTATTACTGAGGGACAGTGCACAAGAGCACAACTGACTATATAAGCCAGGAGAAAAGAAAGAAACTTGTCACATGCCTGAGAGAGCTGTGAACCCCTTTGTTTAAATATGCAATTTCAATTTGTGGGTTTATGCTCCGTGACACCACTTCTCTGTGAGACCCTAATGACAACACTAAGTCCTGAAAAAATTAAAGCAGAACATGATAGGAAAATGGGAATAGAGGTAGAAAATAGTAAACTTCATTCAAAAAAGAGAATCAAGTACTTCGGCAATGCCAGGGCATAGCAGTCAACAGGAAGAGTGCTGAGAGATGGGGCTAGATTGGGAGGCCAGCTCTGTAACACACGGCCGAGAGGGACTTTATGCTAAGGTTAGTGGAGTGGCACTTTGTGGCATAGATTTCCATTGCACGGGATTGGTGTTGGTGTTGCATCATAGAGCATAGTTTGAGAGTGGTGTGGGAGCAAAATCCAGCAGGGTGACAGAAAACTGTGAGTAACTGGGCAAGGAAAGAGAAAGAACAGAGGAAATGTAGCAAGAGAACAAAATGAAAAATAATTTAAATCTACAGGATTTATTGAAAAATCAACCAGCTCATGACGGTGGGTGAGAGGAGGAGTCAAGGATACCAGTAAGAGACAGGAGCTGTTAAAGTGTGAGGAGCAGATCTGTAGAGGAGGTGAATGAGTTTGGTACTGGACACCCTGGGGTGAGGTGCCTGGGGGTCCCCCACGAAGACACCCCATCATAGGGCTGAATATGGACCTGGTGCTCAGGCGAGAAAGTCTGTGTTTGCAATTTGAACAGTGTTGTATTTATGGGAGACAGAATTATAGGAGTAGATGAGATTCACTACAAAGATATGTCCTGGGGTTCCAGAGAACGCAAACGTTTAAATAAGAGGCCACTGAATAGAGGGAGACAGCCATGCAGAAGGAAACCAGGCACTAAGGCTAGGATAAGGAAACCAGGCTAGGATAAGGAGTGGGAATATTGATTCTGCTCCCTGCTTAGACTTTTTGGGCTTAATTACCACTCTCTTCTAGCGGCATCTAATATATTAAATTGTGTAACTTATGATGAATACTTCTTTCCCATTTGTTCTGCCTCTGTCTCTTCCATAATTTTTATCATTGTATTACGTCTTTAGAGAATTTCTTAGAAGATGCTTACATCCCAACAGACCTGTCATCGGTAAAATAAATTTTAAGAGCTTATTGGTGCACCTGTTCTCCCAGCCTGCAGTCTATGTTTTGAACCTATTTGCGAAGATTTTAACACACAATGATCCAACCACAGTTAATGGGAATGACGAAAGCTCTGGGAATATACATTACAAACAAATTTAAAGAATGCCAAAGCGGTGGTCTAGCAAATGAAAGGCAGTTTATTAACAGAGAGCAGCGCTCCCTTAGAATTGGATTAGGCTGAAAGGAAAGAAAAATAAAACGTTTTGGGAGCAATTTTGTAATCTCATTCTTGTAGCCGCCTTGCCGAGTTTTAAAATGAATCAGAGAAAGAAAAAGGATGAGAAGATAAACTAATATTTCAGTTACTTAATTTATTCCAGTTTTGAGTTCACCTCTTGATTTGAATTATTCCATCTGACGTAGCAATATTTTGATGTAAACAATATTGCCTTCATTTTGTGTAAAGGGGCACTGAGGTCCTGAGAAGAGAACTTCTCACTAAGTTAATACGTGACTAAAACCACAGACAATGGCGTGACCGGGGCAAGGAAGAGCCATAAAATAGCAAATAAAACTAGCGATTTAAACCTAACCTCCCCAGAACGCCTATGGATCAACAGTAGCAAGAACAGCTTCGAAAAGATTCTAGGACTTCACAGTTTTTCTAGGATTCTTGGAACTAGGTAGAAATATCTTTCCTTTTCTTCCCTCATTGAATACACACTTTTACATACACCCAAGTGCCAGAACTGTGCTAGGTATTGGATAGGTATAAGGGAATGAGTTGGAGAGAGCTTATCTGCAGCATATCTCATAAATACATAATTACCACTACTCCAGAGTCCTTCCCCCAGACTAAGGAAGAACGCAAATCATTGCACTCAAGATTTACGGTGCAGCCTGTCCTCTGAAAAACATTAGCCACAAAGCATGATACTTCTCCTTGCAAAACTTAAAACAAAAATTGATGATATTAAATAAAGATGTACAGGCACAAATACCAGCCTGGATGATTCTGCTGGAAATTAAGGCACTTTGTAGTCACTTTCATTATTCTCTTTATTCTTTCATTCAACAAATAGTTAGGAAATAGCTTCTGTTCTTGAAGGCCAGGATGAAAAACATGAAGTTCTGCTCTCCAGTAGCTCACACTCTAGTGGGAGACCCTGAATATAAACAGCTCCATAGAGTGTGAGGTAGGATGTTTGGGGTTGGGGGTATAAGGTAGCAAAATAAAGTTGCTGCTATAGGAGACATGGAAGTTAGAGGAGGCTGCTCAGAGCAGATTAAATTTGTTCTTGGACAAATGAAGAGAGGTGCCCCGGATGGGAAAGGGCACAAGTGGCATAGGAAGAGGAAACAGAGTCTAATTGCTCTTGTTATTCATCATGTCACACTTCAAAAATGATCGAATATAATATGAGTATACAGACTTTGAATTGATTGAAAAAAAAGAGTAGGGGTCAAAAAGGACTGAAGTTTCAGTCTTGGTTAAGCAGGTAAGTAAAGGTTAACAACAACAATGGTGGAGAAAGTTTAATAAGGTTGGACCGTGAACTTCTGTACTTGGTGAGTTTGATAACCCAGAATTCGTTTTGAATTTAGTTAAATATTTTTAAAGATAGGCTATAGCACACGCATGCCATGTCATATTTTTATTACATCATTTTTTATCTCTTGTTTTAAGGGAAGGCGTTTGAATATTACAATTGATAAATAGTTTAATTTATAAGATCAAGTCCAGTGACCTTGTGGCAGTGTATAGTTTCAGACACTTGAAAGGCCTGGACTCAAGTCTTATCTCAGATTCTATAACTAGTTATAGAATCTGGAGACACTGCAACTCTACAAAAATCAGAATCCAAATAGCTGTAGTAGTAACACGACTATTTGAATGGAGGCACGTAGCACAACACAGTAGTCAAAGGGAAGCCTTGATGGGGCTCTGATGAGAAAGAGACCCACACTCTGCTGCTGGGGTCAACTTCTACTCAGCTCTAGGTCATACCTATTCAACATAAATATAAGCTTAGTCTTAAGGAAAATTCAAAAGCCTTACTCTTATGAGATGAAATATTGACGGTTAAGTTAATACACACCTGCTTTCCACTAATGGAATGTGTTTCTGATCAGTACGATCCCCCTGTTGGCTCATTGTTCTGACACTTTAGAGAAGTGGGTCATTTCCCGCCCCTGCTCTGTTTTAAGGTGGGAAGGATTAACTTGATTGTTTGCAATGCTGGCTATTATTTATCAGCCTTCTGCTCTGTTTCTCATAGCAACATCTTTAATTAAAAAAAAATCTTTTATTGAAGAGCGTTTAAAGAACGTATTGAACTAAAAATAAATGATCTTTCAAAGTTATGAGGGAGGGTTAAATTAAAAATGAACTTAATACTGCTGTGTATAAAACCTGGTTTTAAAATTTTCAATTCAGGTCCCTAAAAGGAATAAGTAGGATGGGATTTTGAAATTTCTCATGGTTATCTTAGGAAAGACCCTTCCATTTAGCGCTAGACACTTCAGCTATGCTTAACGTCTGGAGTGAAAATCTCCATAAGACAATGTTTGAACAAATACAGTTACATTTAATGACCTACGCATGTTCATTTGGACACATTTAATAATTATGCCTTGCACAGTTAAGTACTTCCCCAGTGCAATGCAGAGTGCTAAGTCAGAGTTTCTCAAACTGCAGTCATGTCAAGAACTTGTAAATGAATTGGAATACGATAAGAAAGAACAGCAGTGGGGCAACGCCTGTGGCTCAAAGGAGTAGAACGCAGGCCCCATATATAGGAGGTGGCAGGTTCAAACCCAGCCCGGCCAAAAACTGCAAAAGAACGAAAAAAGCACAGCAAATGTCAAAGTGCATTTCAGAAAAATATGTATGATTTTGAAAATTGTGTTTTAGTTATAAAATACATGTGTATTGATGTTTATCTATCTATCTGTCTATCTTCTGAATTATGTTACAGAGTGTGTTTGTTTTATGGGTAACAGTTGAAAAAAATCATAATCTCTGTGCCAGCTACTTCTGATGTGCTCTTTCTAAATCTCAATAAAACACAATAAATAGGTGTTGGCATCCAATTTCACATACACGGAAAGTAAGAGGCATAAGTGGTTTGTCAAATGCCGCAAGAGCTAGAGGTGTCCAGTGTGGGCTATGGACCTGCATGGCTGGGAGCCAAAACCTGGGTACTTTCTCCTGTAAAACTTGGGAGTAGAAAGCAGAGTTCCTCTGACTGCACAGATAATATTTGCTTTTCATTTGATGGGTTGATTGATCATGGGTGGTCGTTTGTATTCTCTTTTACTTTCAATTATTGAAAGAGCTACTAATTAGTAAACTGTTATACTGGCACTTTTGATTTTCCCAGGGCAATCTGATTGTAAAATAAAAATAAATCCATCTTGGCTCGATAACTGTATGGGTATACCTCAGGTGTAGCTGTGTACGTCATGTTTGGTAATTGGATCTCAAGTGGTGATTCCTTAATCGTGACTTACTTTTTCCTATAGGTGGACAATGATGAATTTAATATTACTTTCTTCAAGTCGAATGAGGACAATAAAACCATAGAAGTTAAAGATTTAAACATATTCACAAAGTATTCTGTGGTCATCACAGCATTTACTGGAAACCTTAGCGCTGCCTACGTGGGCGGGAAGTCCAGTGCTGAGGTGATTGTTACTACTTTAGAATCAGGTAAGGAGTAGTTTTCATCCTTGCTAAAAATCAGCAGAGATTTAACTGGATTTCCTACAGGATTCATACTCCACCCTAAAGGATACGTGTTAGGAGAAGTTTTAAATGCCTATAAATAAAATGTTAGTGGATTACTTCAATTGACAAAAATGAAGCTTTCTATTGGAGGAAAGTGGAATTATCTATAATATTCAATCTTTGTAAATACAGAAACACTAAAAGTGCCTAATTATACTGTGCACTTATTTCATCTGCTAAATGTTTCTGGTATTGAGTTAGCCTTCCTGAGAGATAATTTTTCCAACTGTCTGCAGCCAGTAATGCTTCATCTAAAATCCCATTATAGTTATTACTGTCCCATGACTTACATAAAAATTAAAGTAATAACACTTGCTTACTGAATAATCTGGAAGTCAAAATTAGAATCCAGATCAAGTCTATCGTAGCTCTTTCATCACTTAGTCAAGTGATATCATTTATATACAACTATTTGAGAAATGGCAGAATCTACACGGACTTCCTCAAGTCCCTTTGAATAATAAGATTGTAAGCAACAGAATGGGGACAGTCAATGTCCCAGAGCTTCCTTGCCCCATCCTGATGTCGCCAGATATGTGATTGGAAAGAGCAGGTGAAGACAGGTGTTGTTATAGTTTTATCTGTTGCTATGTGTAAAGTAAGTATAGAAGACGAAACTATTTTTCAGCTAGTTTTTTCATGATGTTATATTCTCTATTCATTTTGTCTATAAAGTCATGATTCTACGTCACAAGGTAAATTTTATCCTCGGCACACTAAAATTCCGTTGATTTCTGTTTGCTGCCAAGTACCCCAGATACCCGATTATGCTTTTTACACTCTCCCTGTCCCACCTATCCGTGAGGAAAGACGCTGGGGAATGTGCTCATGTTTATATCACAGTGCACTGCCTGTCAAATCTTACTGTGCTATTTCTCAAGCATACCTAATTTAATAAAATTTTCCTGAATCTCTAAGACTAAAATTTTACATTTAGTGTCATCGATTATAAAAAGAAAATATATTTCTTATGTGTCATAAAAAATGTATAACAGCGTGTCTCTTTCAATCAACTTTATCCTTATTTTATCATTGCATTTTTCCACTTAGAATGAAAGAGATATTTGGGACAGTACTATGCTTATTTGTTTATCTCCCTTTTTTTTTCTCACTGTTTACTTTTTTTTTTTTTTTTGCAAGATTAACAGAGGTTGAAGATCTGAAATACTGAGTCAAACATTAACTTTCTTCATGGAATTGTTTTGCTTAGCATGGAAGAATACAGCCATTTCAACTTGATCAAAATAGATGTATTCATTCAATCGGTCATTTATATGAAGGACACTAATTATGCTGTACAGCAAGATCTAGCTCCTTTATTCATAAAATAATTTTAATCTCATATTATAATTTTATTTGAAAATAATTTATGGACGCTGAACTTGTCATGTTAAGCTGTTTTTATTTGTTTAAAACTGAAATATTACTCAAAACTTAGCACTTTATTTTTTTTATTTTTTATTGAATCATAAACACATAGATCATGTATACATTAATGCATTTATGGGGTACAACGTGCTGATTTCATATACTATAAGGAACATTTACAACACACTGGTTAATATATACCTCATCTCGTTTACTTAATTTTTGTGTTAAGACATTTATACTCTATGCTAATAGATCCAACATGTACCCTTGCAATATGCACCATAGGCACTTTAAAAAATACAGTTCCAAAATTAGTAGAAGACATGAATAGACATTTCAGCACAGAGAAGTGGCAAACAAACACACAGGAAGATGGGGTCTCACCACCGCCAGGCATTAGGGAAATGCCCATTAAAAGCACAATGGACTGGAGCAGTACCTGTGGCTCAAAGGAGTAGGGCGCCGGCCCGTAGGCTGGAGGTGGCAGGTTCAAGCACAGCCCCCACAGGAAACTGCAAAGAAAAAAAAAAAAAGCACACTGGGATATCACTATGCCTATACCAGAACAGATACAATAATAACTTTTAAAATAGCCATAATACAAAATGCCAGCAAGATTCAAAAAGACTGTACCTTTGTACATTCCCAGTGGGAACATAAAACAGTGTAACTGAAAATAGCTTGACAGTTTCTAGTGAAACTAAACATGTATTTGCTATGTGACCCAGCAATCATACTTTGGGGCATTGATCAAATGAAATCAAAAACATATTCACACAAACATCTGTGCGTGGATGTTAGCAAAGAGTTTTATTGTTGGTATCAAAAACTGGAAACAGACCAAATGTCTGTCCATGATTGAACACACTGTGGTACATTCATAAAGTGGAATATTACTCAGCAATAAAAAGAATGAACTAGTGATACAGAGAGCAACACTGATGGACCTCAAGGTCATCAGGGGGTTGTCATTCTCAGAATGAAAACCCTACAGAGATGGGGAGCACGATTAGTGTACTGGGGAGGCATGTAGTGAAAAGACAAGGGGATAGTAGGAGAGATTTTCTTTAGGGTGATATAATTTTTTCCGTCTTGTTTGTGGTTGTGGTTACCGGAATCTATACATGGCATAAAATGGCCTAAACCTCCAGACGTGTATGAGAAAGCATGAAATGTGCTGATGTTGGATAAGGTCTATAGTCCAGTTATCAGCATTATACCCAGGTCAATTTCCTGGTTTGATATTAAACTCCAGTCATAGAAGATTCCATGACTGGGGAGATATGTACCTATGGTACAGTCAACCCTGTGTACTATTCTTTTTTTTTTTTTTTTTTTGAGACAGAGCCTCAAGCTGTCCCCTGGGTAGAGTGCCATGGCCTCACAGCTCACAGCAACCTCCAACTCCTGGGCTCAAGCAAGTCTCTTGCCTCTGCCTCCCAAGTAGCTGGGACCACAGGCGCCCGCCACAACGCCCGGCTACCTTTTGGTTACAGCCGTCATTGTTGTTTGGCGGGTCCGGGCTGGGGATTCGAACCCGCCACCTTAGGTGTACGTGGCTGGCACCTTAGCCGGCTGAGCTATAGGCGCCGAGCCAGCAATTCTCTTAAATAGCAATTCTCCCCAGTAGCTGGGACTACAGGTGCCTGCCACAATGCCCAGCTATTTCTTTTTTTTTTTTTTTTTAGAGACAAGGTTTTGCCCTGGCTCAGGCTGGTCTCAAACTCTTGGGCTCAGGCAATCCCACCTGCCTTGGCTTCCCAGAGTGCTAAGATTACAGGTGTGAACTACCTGGACCAGCCAGTAGATCTGCATTTCTTGTGTGACTTTTTTTTGAGACAGAGTCTCAAGCTGTCCTCCTGGGTAGAGTGCTGAGGCATCACAGCTCACAGCAACCTCCAACTCCTGGGCTCAAGCGAGTCTCCTGCCTCAGCCTCCCAAGTAGCTGGGACCACAGGTGCCCCGCCACAACACCTGGCTATTTTTTGGTTGCAGCCTTCATTGTTGTCTGGCAGGCCCGGGCTGGATTCGAACTCGCCACCTTGGGTGTACATGGCTGACACCTTAGCCACTTGAGCCACAGGCGTCAAGCCTAGATCTACATTTCTAACAAGCTTCTAGGTCAGGGTTCTCAACCTGTGGGTCGCTACTTCTTTGTAACAATGAAAGTACATCCTGCATATCAGATATTTACATTATGGTTCATTAACAGTAGCAAAATTACAGTTATGAAGAAGCAATGAAAATAATTTTATGGTTGGGGGTCATCACAACATGAGGAACTATATTAAAGGGTCATAGCATTAGGAGGCATTAGGAAGATTGTGAACCACTGTTCTAGGTGATGCTGATACTTTCTGCCCATATTTGGAATGGCAAAACTCAGTCTACTCTATCCAATATTTTCTCCACGATTAAGGTACAGTTCTGATGAAGTCAGTCCTCTGTGCCCCTCACTACAAAATAGAACAAAACAAAACAAAACCATTCAATGGCTCTCCAGTATCATCCAGTAAAGTCTAAGGTCTTAGTCTGGTTTTAAGGCGTTCCATAGAAAACTACCTTTCTCTTCTCAATACCTTTAAGCATCAGCCAAAATGGAGTGCCACTATACAGCTGAACAGTTATTTGGACTTTCCCACCTGTGGTGCCACTGGAAATCGCTACACTATAACTGTACACAGTAATGTCATGCCTATGTAACTGATGCTTGGCACCTTGCCTCTATTGTTCCCCCTGGGTATAAAGGTATAAAGAATTGTCCACTTGCACAGACCTTGGGTATAACCTGCCAGCCACCAAGAGCTGGATAAGAGCTTGTATGTAGCTCACTACATGAGCTGGATGAGGGCAGAATTCTCGTGTAGCTCACTGACTACCACAAGCTGAATACATGTTGCACCTGCCCTCAGTGGCTAAGTTACTCTCCAGTCTATCTGAATCAGAACACTCGCATTACAGCCACTTTCTCCTCAAACTATGGTCAAACTATTCCTTCTGACATACATCTAAATTTCACCCTTTTTTTTTTGCTGTTTTTGGCTGGGGCTGGGTTTGAACCCACCACCTCTGGCATATGGGGCCAGTTACTCCTTTGAGCCACAGGCACCATCTCTCATCCTTTTTTTTTTCTTCTAGTTTTTGGCCGGGACTGGGTTTGAACCCACCACCTCCAGCACACAGGGCTAACGCCCTATTCCTTTGAGCCACAGGTGTTGCACTTCACCCTCTTTTTTTTTTTGACAGAGTCTCACTTTGTCACTCCCCTCTTCCAGGAATAGTACCATAACGTCATAGGCTCAATGGATTCTCTTGCCTCAGCCTCCCGAGTAGCTAGGATTACAGGCACCGCCACAATGCCTGGCTATTTTTTGAGGCAGTGTCTCGCTCTGGCTCAGGCTGGTCTCCAAATCCTGAGATCAGGCAATCTGACCACCTCAGACCGTACACAGTGTACATACAGCCTGTACACCACACCCAGCTGCCCTTTTTTTCTTTTTTTAAATTCAGAGTCCTGCTGACACCCAGGATAGAATGCTGGGTTTTCAGTCTAGCTCACATCAACCTCATACTCTTGAACTCAATTGATCCTCCCACCTTAGCCTCCCAGACTACTAGGATTATAGGTATGAGCCACCACACCTCAACTATTCTACCCATTCTTTAAGATTCAGCTCATCAGGTGGCACCTGTGGCTCAGTGGGTAGGGCACCAGCACCATATACCTAGGGTGGTGGGTTCAGGCCCAGCTCCAGCCAAACTGTAACAAAAATATAGCTGGGCATTGTGGCAGGCACCTGTGGTCCCAGCTACTTGGGAGCCTGAGGCAAGAGAATCACCTAAGCCCAGGAGTTGGAGTTTGCTGTAAGCTATATGATGCCACAGCGGTCTACCAAAGGCAATAAAGTGAGACTGTCTCTACCAAAAAAAAAAATGTTACACCAGGAAAGCAAACATGTGAGATTCTAGGATAAGAAAAATAAATATAGGCTCGGCGTCCGTGGCTCAAGTGGCTAAGGCGCTAGCCACGTACACCCAAGGTAGTGGGTTCGAATCCAGCCTAGGCCCACCAAACAACAATGATGGCTGCAACCAAAAAAAAAATAGCCAGGCATTGTGGCAGGCGCCTGTGGTCCCAGCTACTTGGGAGGCTGAGGCAGGAGACTCGCTTGAGCCCAGGAGTTGGAGGTTGCTGTGAGTTGTGATGCATGGCACTCTACCCAGGGTGACAACTTGAGGCTCCTGTCTCAAAAAAAAAAAAAGAAAAGAAATATAGCTATATTAATACTCACCATTTTCTTTAGATTTGCATCTAAATGAGGTACATTTCTAATTGTTTCCAGATAAGTTTCTAATTTCTCAATGAAAGTCACAGCCAACTCCAGCAAATGTACCATAGATCTGAAAAAGAGAAAAAAGTCAACTATTTTTTCTTTGTTCCCTTTTTTCCTTTAATCAAAACTTTTAATTTGAGATAAGAGAATCAGAATCAATCTAATGAATCAACCTTCCTGCATTCATGGAAATATCAGTGATAAAAAAGTCCTTCTCTTTCCCTTTAAGCAAGTATGAACTTGTCATCCAAATAGAAAAATGGAAAGAGGCTCAGTGCCTGTGGCTCAAATGGCTAAGGCACCAGCCACATACACCTGAGCTGGCGGGTTCGAATCCAGCCCGGCCCACCAAACAACAAAGATGGCTGCAACCAAAACACAGCCAGGAGCTGTGGTGGGCACCTATAGTCCCAGCTACTTGGGAGGCATAGGCAGGAGACTCACTTGAGCCCAGGAGTTGGAGGTTGCTGTGAGCTGTGATGCCAGGGCACTCTACCCAGGGGTACAGCTTGAGGCTCTATCTCAAAAAAAAAAAGAAATTAGATTATAAGTACAAGTATTTTTTTTGTCACATGGATGACTTGTAAAGTAAGGGCTTTTAGTGTACCTGTCATCAGAATAGTATACATTGTACCCAACATTTTTTTTTTGACAGAGTCTCACTCTACTGCCCTGGGTAGAGTGCAGTGGCATCATAGCAATCTCAAACAGCTGGACTAAAGTGATCCCCTTGTCTCAGCCTCCCAAGTAGCTAGGACTACAGGTGTGCAACACTACGCCTGGCTAAATTTTCTATTTTTAGTAGAGACAGGGTTTGCTCTTAGTCAGGCTGGTGTCAAAACTTCGGAGCTCAAACAATCCTCCCATCTTGGCCTCTCAGTTCGAGGACTATACACATGAGCCACTGTGCTTGGCCCCAGTGGGTAATTTTTGATCCCTCAATCACCTCCCACCGTCCTCTTTTCTTAGTTTCCAATGTCCGTTATACCACTTTATGACAACATAAGCTCTCACTTATGAGCGAGAACAGGTGGTATTTGTTTTTCCATTCCTGAGATACTTCACTTAGGATAATGGTCTCTAGTTACTTCCAAGTAATAGCCATAATTCTTTAAAAGCAAAGGATTTACTTTCTAATTTAATGTATCAACATTAATAATGTTAACAAATGCAATCATTAAGATATTATTTTATGGGGCGGCACCTGTGGCTCAGAGGAGTAGGGCGCTGGCCCCATATACCAGAGGTGGCAGGTTCAAACCCAGCCCCAGCCAAAAACTGCAAAAAGAAAAAAGAAAAAATATATATATATATTGTTTATGAATTATGCTACAAAGTAATGGTTAGTATAAATAAAAACTACCCTCTGAAAACATGCATAACTCTTAATTTCTACTTTTCAGTCCAACCTTTGATAAACAGCTTCAATAGGTAAGTTCTCCTGGCACATGGGTTTCAGTAGTCTTTGCCTGAGGGATCTCTTCTCTTTTAACACAGTTTCCAAATGATTATTCATGCTTTGCAGGGTATGACACTTCTGAGCTAAACAAACCAGAAATAATAATTACATTTAGCAATAGTACAAGTTTTGGAATCAATAATACTATTCTTCGTGGCTTTAGTTTCACATTATCAATGTCAAAAAATAATCCTGTCATTTCCCTCTTAAATATCCCCTTTGCCACCTTTATACTAATACCAGTTTCATTTTTAACTACTTTCTCTTTTCCTACAGATAAGCAAATGTAGTACTAAATTCTTTCTCTGTGGTTCTCAATTCTACCTCTTGTTCAGTTTTCATAGCCAGAGCCCTATTCTTCTCATAAAGGCCTTTTTTTTTTTTTTGCAGTTTTTGCCTGGGGCTGAGTTTGAACCCGCCACCTCCAGTATATGGGCCGGCGCCTTACTCCTTTGAGCCACAGGCGCTGTCCTATAAAGGCTTTTTTTTAATCCCTGCCTCTAATATTCTACACTGGAACATAAAAGAAGAATCACTTTATAGTTATTTCTTTTTTTGAGACAGGGTCTTGCTCCATTGCCCAGGCTAGAACATGGAGGTGTTATCATAGTTCACTGCAACCTCAAACTCATGTGCTCAAGTGATTGTCCTGCTTTAGCCTCAAAAGTAGCTGGGACAGTAGGCACATGCCACTGTGTCCAGTCAATTTTATTGTTTCTTTTTGTTTCATTTTGAGACAGTCTCACTTTGTTGTGCTCCATAGAGTGCCATGGCATCACATTTCACAGTATCCACAAACTCTTGAGCTAATCTTCTTACCTCAGTCTCCCAAGTAGCTGGAACTACAAACACCCACCACAATGCATGGCTACTTTTTCTATTTTTAGTAGAGTCAGAGTCTCACTCTTGCTCAGGCTGGTCTCCAACTCCTGAGTTCAGGCAATCTACCTGCCTTGGCCTCCCAGAGTATTCGGCATTGAGTCACCATGCCTAGCCCAGCTAATTTTTAAAATATTTTATAGAGACAGAGTTTTATTCCTGCCAGGCTGGTCCCCATCTCCTGAGCTCTAGTGATTCCCCTATAAGGCCTCCCAAAATCCAAGTAATTATAAGTGACTAGAAGTGATTATAAGGGCCAGCCTGGCCCCTTTAGTCTCCGTTAATCTAGAAAGTTCTTCAGCATTTGTCTTTCAAGTTCTCCTGACTTTGAGGAAGCAACTTGGTCATTTTTTATGTTATTTGCATTAGCCAAGTCAACAGGACTTTCTATTTGAGTGTAGAAATTAAAGACTTTGTATGCTTAGAGCCAATACTTGGAAACATTATGATATAATTTTGCTACCTAGTGCTTATTTATAATAATCTAAGAAAAAGTTGAAACTCTAATGATTACCCACTTAACCAAACCACGTACCCAAAAAGAAAGGATGAACAACATCTTCTGTGTCTTTTGCTAGTTTCAGGAGTTCAATTTCCAGGTTTTTCTACATAAAAAACAGAAGTAACATTTAGTTCACAAAGAAAGTACCCTGAAACTAAAGTTTGGTAAAAATGAATATCCTTTAACCCAGGAACCTGCTACCAGGAGTATATTTTTGTTTGTTGCCCCAAGTGCAGTGGCATCATCATCTCACTGTAACCTCAAACTCCTGGGCTCATGGCTCAGTGCCTGTGGCTCAAGTGGCTAAGGCGCCAGCCAGGTACACCCAAGGTGGCGGGTTCGAATCCAGCCTGGGCCCGCCAAACAACGACAGCTGCAACCAAAAAATAGCCAGGCGTTGTGGCGGGCGCCTGTGGTCCCAGCTACTTGGGAGGCTGAGACAGGAGACTCGCTTGAGCCCAGGAGTTGGAGGTTGCTATGAGCTAAGATGCCACGGCACTCTACCCAGGGGGACAGCTTGAGGCTCCTGTCTCAAAAAAAAAAAAAACAAAAACTCCTGGGCTCAAGCAATCCTCTTGCCTCAAAATCGCAAGCAGCTGGAACTACAGATATGTGCTACTGTAATTTTTCTATTTTTAGTAGGAACAATGTCTTGCCTTTGTTTAGGGTGGTCTTAGACTCAAAAGCTCAAGCAATCCACCTTCCTACCTTGGCTTCCCAGAGTGCTGGGTTTACAGGGTTGAGCCACTACATCAGTCCAGGAACTATATTCCTTAAGTGAGATAGGAAAATGATTTGTTTAAGAGCCCAAGGGATATACGGAAACTTTGCCTTTTGGTGTTCTTGCCTTGCTGCTGCTACTGTTACTACTACTATTACTTTTAGTATTACTACTACTATTTACAAGTAAACATCTATTTAGCTATGTGCTAGACACTGTTCAAAGTTTGTTTTTTTTTTTTTTTTTTTGAGACAGAGCCTCAAGCTGTTCCCCTGGGTAGAGTGCCGTGGCATTACAGCTCACAGCAACCTCCAACTCCTGGGCTCAAGCGAGTCTCCTGCCTCCGCCTCCCAAGTAGCTGGGACCACAGGC
>CAUYTI010122692.1:0-13721 GCA_963575145.1 Galago senegalensis | reverse complement strand
GCACTTCTGGGGTACAGTGTGGGGTTTTCACATGCAATCTGAAATACTTCCATCAAACTGGTCAACACAGCCTTCATGTCATTTTCTCAGTTATTGCTTAAACAGGTAACTTCTAAAGTCATCCTTAAGAGATAAAATTCCAGAAAAACTCTATAGCAACACCCTTATGTTCCCTTTATTAAATGCAAAAATTATAGTTGAATAAAATTTTCCATTGCCAAAATTTACAATACTCATTTTCTCTATTATATTATTTTCAAAGATTTGGAAATGAATAAACCATAAGTATTATTGGCCATTTCACAAAAATGCTTGCATTACAAAATCATTTTGATGTTTCAGTTCAACACAATTGATATAATTAGTACAATATCTGTTTTTGACCTAGTGATTAATTTCAGATATATCATCATACATTTAAACTTACCCTTTAGGAGTCGTTTTAATTTTGCACAATCAACATTAATATACTGTAATAATTCTATATCATGAACATCCACATTGTCTTCTGAACAAACAGTCAATTCCTGTAACCTGAAAAGTAAAAAATCAAAAATAAATTATCAAATCAAATATTAAAATATTATGAAATTCTGAATCAACACTTTATTTCCCCAAGGATGAGTGTCTAAGAGTAAAGACACAAATAAGGGAATAAATATTTCTTATAAAAATCTAAAGAAACACAAGGCAGGTAGATTGCCTGAGCTCATAGGTTTGAGACCAGCCTAAGCAAGAGCAAGATCTCTGTCTCTAAAAATAGCCAGACATTGTGGCAGGTGCCTGTAATCCCAGCTGTTGGGGCACCAAGGCAAGAGAATCACTTGAGTGATTCACTCTTGAGCCCAAGAGTTTGAGACTGCTATGAGCTATGATGCCATAGCACACTATTGAGGGCGACAAAATGAGACTCTGTCTCAAAAAAAAAGAAAAAAAAATCTAAAAAAAAAAATAATTTAAGAGGTGTGATAAAAGAAATCACAATAATCCTGTAAACTTAGTATCCCTATCTTTAAAATAGAGGTGTTTGGCTCGGCGCCTGTGGCTCAATCGGCTAAGGCGCCAGCCACATACACCTATGGTGGCGGGTTCGAATCCCCAGCCCAGACCCGCCAAACAACAATGATGGCTGCAACCAAAAAAAAAAAAAATGGACGGCGCTGTGGCAGGCGCCTGTAGTCCCAGCTACTTGGGAGGCTGAAGCAGGAGACTTGCTTGAGCCCAGGGGTTGGAGGTTGCTGTGAGCTGTGAGGCCATGGCACTCTACCCAGGGGGATAGCTTGAAGCTCTGTCTCAAAAAAAAAAAAAAAAAAAGAAAACAAGTACACTATCAACTACCAGAGTCATGTCAAAAATCACATAGCTGGCTCAGTGCCTTGGCTCAAGCGGCTAACACCTGAGCTGGCAGGTTCGAATCCAGCCCGGGCCTGCCAAACAACAATGAAAGCTGCAACCAAAAAATAGCCAAGCGTTGTGGCAGGCACCTGTAATCCCACCTACTTGGGAAGTGGAGGCAGGAGAATCGCTTGAGCCCAGGAGTTGGAGGTTGCTGTGAGCTATGATGCCACAGCACTCTACCCAGGGTGACAGCTTGAGGCTGTGTCTCCAAAAAAAAAAAATCACATAGCTATGCATTTAAAGGGGCTCCCAACTTTTAAAAAAGAGCATCAAAGATAATTCAAGCATCAAAAGAATTGTCTACAACAACTAAAACATATACAAACAATAAAAATCCACTGAATCTGTAGTAATATTGGGGGGAAAAACCTCATAGGTAACCTTTCATAGCTGTTAAGGTTAACACCTAGTGCTGAAAATGAATAACTATCACCACATCTCATTCCTGCATTCCCTATGTTGAGAGTATTGCAAGATTAATTCAATAAATAATTAGACATTTCTGAATGAATGAAAAGATAGAGTCTCACCTTATCACCCTTGGTAGAGTGCTATGATGTCACAGCTCATAGCAACCTCCAACTCCTGGGGTTAGGCGATTTTCTTGCCTCACTCAGCCTCCCGAGTAGCTGGGACTACAGACTGCCCACCACAAATGCCTCCTTATTTTTTTTGCTGTTGCAGTTTGGCTGGGGCCAAGTTCCAACCGGCCACCCTTGGTACATGGGGCCAGCACAGTCCCCACTGAGCCATAGGTGCCACCCAGCAAAAATCTTTCATAAGAATCACAATTTAAAAATAAAGAATAGGGGCTTGGCGCCTGTGGCTCAAGTGGCTAAGGCGCCAGCCACATACACCAAAGGTGGCAGGTTTGAATCCAGCCCAGGCCCACCAAAACAACAATGATGACTACAACCAAAAAATAGCCGGGCATTGTGGTGGGCACCTGTGGTCCCAGCTACTTGGGAGGCTGAGGCAGGAGACTCGCTTGAGCCCAGGAGTTGGAGGTTGCTATGAGCTGTGATGCCACAGCACTCTACCCAGGGCGACAGTTTGAGGCTCTGTCTCAAAATAAATAATAAATAAAAATAAAGAATAAACGACAGAATAGAAAATGTTATCACTTTGCAATACCCAATGAAATGACAAATCTAAGCAACAACCACTAGTGGTTACTATAACCATTAGGTAAACTTTTATGGACAACTTTAAAATGAATAAATAATGCTGTTAACATCTACAATGCTGATTAGAACACTACAGGTAGGATAATATGACAACAGGAATTACCAGCTGTAAAGTATTCTTGTCCCCTCAGCCAAATGAACCTGAATCCAGTCAAACACAGTGAAACAGAGAATGTAGAAAATTTTACAAGACAAATAACCCAGTCCAACAAATAAACATCATGAAAAAAATGGGGAGAGAGGTATACAATAAAGGAATGATATAAATTAAGAGACATGCAAGAGAACTATCAACCAATGGCAAGGTATCAATCTTATTTGTATTTTTTAAATTTCAGATTAACATGAGAGGGCGGCACCTGTGCCTCAAGGGAGTAGGGCGCCAGCCCCATATGCTGGAGGTGGCAGGTTCAAACCCAGCCCAAAACTGCAAAAACAAAACAAAACAAAAAAAACCATGAGAGTACAAATGATTATGTTATACAGTTTGCATTTTCTTTTTTTTTTTTTTTTTTTTTTGAGATAGAGCCTCAAGCTGCCCCCCTGGGTAGAGTGCTGTGGCATCACAGCTCACAGCAACCTCCTTCTCCTGGGCTCAAGCGAGTCTCTTGCCTCCGCCTCCCAAGTAGCTGGGACCACAGGCGCCCGCCACAATGCCCGGCCATATTTTGGTTGCAGCCGTCATTGTTGTTTGGCGGGTACGGGCTGGGAATTCGAACCCGCCACCTTAGGTGTACGTGGCTGGCACCTTAGCCGGTTGAGCTATAGGCGCTGAGCCCATGTCTTTGATCTTTAATACCACTTTCTCTTCTCCCTTTTTAAAAGAGTGAACAGATCTCAGGTTTAGAATCTTTACCAGGGAATAGTATCTGGCTATAATTGAACTATGCTAGCTTTCCCCCTCTCTCTGTTGTGTATATTTTTATTGTACTTTCTATTTATAAAACTACTGACTTTGGGTGGCGTCTGTGGCTCAAAAGGGTAGGGTGCTGGCCCCATATGCTGGAGGTGGTGGGTTCAAACCCAACCCTGGCCAAAAAAAAAAAAAAAAGAACTACTGACTTTAAGATTCTATCTTAAGGCTTGGCACCTGTGGCTCAAGCAGCTAAGGCGTCAGCCACATACACCTGAGCTGGTGGGTTTGAATCCAGGCCTGGCCTGCCAAACAACAATGACAGCTGCAACTGAAAAACAGCCAGGTGTGTGGCGGGCACCTGTAGTCCCAGCTACTTGGGAGGCAGAGGCAGGAGAATCACTTGAGCCCAGGAGTTGAAGGTTGCTGTGAGCTATGATGCTACAGCACTCTACCCAGGGTGACAGCTTGAGGCTATCTCAAAAAAAAAAAAAAAAGATTCTACCTTAAATAAATTGAAGCAAAATTGGGGGGGTGGCGCCTGTGGCTCAGTGAGTAGGGCACCAGACCCACATACCAAGGGTGGTGGATTCGAACCTGGCCTCAGCCAAACTGCAACAAAAAATAGCTGTGTGTTGTGGCAGATGCCTATAGTCCCCACTACTCAGGAGGCTGAGGCAAGAGAATCGCCTAAGCTCAAAAGCTGGAGGTTGCTGTGAGCTGTGATGTCACAGCACTCTACCCAGGGCAACAAAATGAAACTCTGTCTCTAAAATAAATAAATGAATAAATAGAAGCAAAATAAAAGCTGTCAATTTGCCTTTAGAAAATTATTAAGTAAATAAATAAACCAAGGATGTAAGAAGATAGAGCAAAAATTGTGAAAGTAGTACCTGAATGATTTAATCATCCTATATCCTTAAACTCACATAAGCTCTTCCATACAGACACGCACCCAGTGCAAATCCCATCACGTTCCAAAATGGCATCAGAACTGTCGGCCGTACCCTGAATGTAACCATCAACTCATTGAACTTTTTCAAATGATCTTTTTCTTGATCCCACATTTTCTGCAAAAAACATAAAAATAAAGACATGTAAGAATTCCATAGGGGCCTCCTGCTATGCAATGAGGAATCTATATGGCCCATCCCTGTGACATACAGAAAGCAAAACAGAAATGGAGAAAATGACGGGAATTGCTGTCTCCTCCACTTCCCACAAAACATCAATGAAAAAAGTAAAATTTCAGACTAAAAGGCATCTTTGATACAGGAAAGAGACTATCAACAAACCAAAAGATAAGCCAGTTATCTTAATTCCAGATAAGAATAGTTCTGGCAGAAGACTCACATCCCCAGTGTGCCTATTATATGAAAAGGGTCCATACACATGAAAAACGAGACATTTAACCCATTTCAAAATCAAAAGAGCAAAATATAGCTATTGGGTGATTTCCTTTCATATTACTAGAATATTAGTATCATTTACATCAAAGGGAAAAGGGAGAAAGATAACAGCTAACGTTTAGATGGCACCTCCTAAGTGCCAGGTGCTGTCAAATGGCGTTACACAGGCAACTCATTGAATCCACTCAGCTGCCCTGTGAAAGACAAAGAGGTTAAATAACTTGCTGAAGGACTCAGAGCAGGCACTCAAACTTGTACTAACTTGTCTATTATATGCCAGGCATGGTGTTAGTTGCTCTATATGAGCCCATTTACTCCTCACCCGAACCCAGGCCATTATCAGGCCATTTTGTGTATAGAGAAGTGAAGACCCAGAGAGGTCATATGACATACAAGGTCACACAGACAGCAGGTGGCAAAAAGCAGAAATATGAATCCAGGTCTATGTGACTACCAACTCTAGGCCCTTCCACTGGTCTCTCAGTATACAGAATCTCCCTTGGTGCTCCATGGGGTAGGACTAAGCCCCTCAGTACATGGTGCTTTCACCTAATGAAGTATTTCTTGACCTTTTTTTCATTATGGCCTGCCCCTGCCATGAAGTTTTAATACCACAGATATACGGTTTGTTTATGTAGTATATATCTACCTATACTTTATAAAGAAAAAGAATAAAATGCTTTTCACTCCCTGTTTCCCTCAAGAACCAATTTTTCACTCTTGGGAGACAACAGCATGCATCTCCCTTGGGAATGTGATTCATGATTTGAAGGCCTTCAGATCCACCCATTGAGCAGGCCAGGCTGAGAGAGACAAGGCAGTGCCCACCTGAATGATGGGCCCGACGCTGGAACGACCCAGGACAGCCATCTGCCCGGCATAGATGCGGTTGGCTCCATATTCACCTGCATGATCCACCCTGATTATTCGATCCACAGCTGCCCGATTGATGGTGTCTAAGGTCATTCTTGAACTGTAAAATCTGACACTGATTCTTCTTCCATAAGCTGAAATACAAGTGTTTATTCTTCATTACTCTCCTGTAAAGCTGAGATTTTTCTCTTACATACAGAAGAAAGGGGCACTTTAGGACTGAGGTCACAAGTAAGCTCCCCGTGGGCTGCATTTGCCATTAATATATTCTGTTTAACATGCAGTATTAAAACAGAGGATTTTACCTAAAGATCTGAATTTCTGGCCCAGTGTGGTGGCTCACGCCTATAATTCCAGCACTCCAGAAGGCCGAGGCAGATTGGATTGCTTGAGCTTGAGATGAACTTGAGCTAGAGCAAGACCTTATCTCTAAAAGAAAACTAGCCAGGTGTTGTGTCGGACACCTGTAGTCCTTGCTACTTGGGAGGTTGAGGTAAGAGGACCACTTGAGCCCAAAAGTTTGAAGTTGCTGTAAGCTAAGTTGCCAAGGCACTCACTCTACCAAGGGTGACCAAGTGAGACTTTGTCTCAAAAAAAAAAAAAAAAAAGATCTGAATATCTTGCTTCACTTTAAGTGTATGAAGATCTGGAAACCCTGTCTGTCTTCTCAACAGTTAATATAGCAGCTGCTTCTAGATAGGAGTGGTTCTACAGTTCACCCATCCCTCCCAACCTGCTTCTCCCTAGCCAGGCTGTACAGTAGAGCATTCAAAAACACAATGCTTCTCCCTAATCAATTGGCAGGGGGTGTGTGTGTGTGTGATACTGAGTTTTTTTTTTCTTTTCTTTTTTTTTTCTTTTGAGACAGAGCCTCAAGCTGTCACCCTGGGTAGAGTGCTGTGGCCTCACAGCTCACAACAACCTCCAACTCCTGGGCTTAAGCGATTCTCTTGCCTCTGCCTTCCAAGTAGCTGGGACTACAGGTACCCGCCACACCTGGCTATTTTTTTTTTTTTTTGGTTGTAGTTGTCATTGTTGTTGGTGGCTCAGGCTGGATTTGAACCCGCCAGCTCTAGTATATGTGGCTGGCGCCTTAGTCGCTTGAGCTACAGGCACCAAGCTGATCCTGATATTTTTACAAATCTCCTGCAGGCTCGGCACCTGTAACACAGTGGTTACAGCGCTGGCCACATGCACTAAGGCTGGCGGTTTCAAACCCAGCCCAGGCCACCTAAACAACGACCTCAACAACAAAAAAAATAGCCAGGCATTGTGGTGGGCACCCAGCTACTTGGAAGGCTGAGGCAAGAGAATCCTTTAAGCCCAAGAGTTTGAAGTTGCTGTGAGCTGTGATATCACAGCACTCTACTGAGGGCGACATAGTGAGACTCTGTCTCAAAATAATAAAATAAATAAAATAAAAAAATAAAAACCTCTTGCACAATTATCTCTATAGCCAAGGTTGAGAACTACAGAAAGTTTCCTTAAAACACCCACAATCACTGGCATTTAACTTTCAGACTGCAGCCTCAGAGCTTAGGTTTCACCTCATTATGGTCCAATAACAATTCAGCTAAACTTCTCTCACATTCAAAATGTAAAATTTTTTCAGGACAGACTAGATTTCCTCTTTTAAAAAAATCTTAATCATAACTCCTTAATTATATTCTCTGAGACTTACATTAGGGTATCTCAAAAGCTCTCTCTTCCCTGTAACAGAAGTTTTGTAGGATGCTTAGGTATGTAATTCACCTCATTTCACAAACATGGAAATGGAGACCCAGAGGTCACTTAACTTATAATGCATAATTCACTTCGACCTGCAGTGGTAGCACTTAGAAACATTTTCAGGGCTTGTATGCTGTGACTAACATGACAGTGTAGGGGGGAAAACTCATTTTGGATACATCTGTGGCTCTTTCATTAAAAAGGCTTCAGTGTTTTGGACACAGAATGATAGTGTGGGTTACACTGAAATTTGGGGTGGTTCTGCACTTGAACTTTTATAGCAGGTAGTGTTTTAAATGCCACACATTAAGCAAAGAGGCATAGACAAGGGGAGTCATAAAATGCATGTCTCATGTCTAACTCTAACTTTGGATAAATCAGAATTGAAATTTCTTACATATAAAATTGGCGATAATCAGGCTGTCTCTTTAAGGGAAAACATACAATAATAGAATTTTTCTGAGTTATGAGGATACAATGAGATATAGGAAGCAAAATAACTTTATAAATAAAAATGAGTGATTCTTACTGTTATGCTCATTGGCTCAACATAAGAGCATTAAAATTCATTTTTGGCCAGGTGCAGTGGCTCATGCTTATAATCCTTGCACTCTAGGAAGCTAAGGCAGGTGGATTGCTTGAGTTCAGGCATTCAAGACCACCCTGGGCAATAGCAAGACCCCATATCTACTAAAAACAGAAAAATTAGCCTGGTGTTGTAGCATCTACCTGTAGTCCCAGCTACTTGGGAGGCTGAGGCAAAAGGATCTTTTGAGCCCAAGAGTTTGAAGTTGCTGTGAGCTATGAAGCTACAGCACTCTACCTTGGGGCAAAAAAAAAAAAAAAAGTTTTTTAAAATAAAATAAAAATCATAAAATTCTCTTCCAATCCCTTTGATTTCATCAAGGAAGATATTTCCATTTACAGATGGTATATCCTCAACGCCTTTCTAACACTAATCTCCCTTTCTAACAGAAAAATGGTCTTGGGTTCGAGCCCTGTTATACTATCTATAAAAATCTTATAACTTTTTGTTTTCAATGTGATTTTTATGATTACTCATCCATTTGGGGCAGGCAATTCTAATTTACCATTACCAGTATGGTAATTATCCATTTACCATACGGATTTAGTTTGTTTGTTTGTTTTGAGACAGAGTCTCACTCTGTCGCCCTTGGTCTTGACTAGAGTGCCCTGACATCGTCATAGATCACAGCAACCTCAGTCTCCTCAGCTCAAGGGATCCTCCTGCCTTAGCCTCCCCCATAGCAGAGACTACAGAGGTCTGCCACAGACCTCTGCCACAGACCAAACGCCAGGGTAGTATTTTTCCACCCTATTTTTAGTAGAGACAGGAGTCTCACTCTTTCTCAGGCTGGTCTCAAACTCGTGAGCTCAATCAATCCACCTGTTTCGGACTCCCAGAGTGCTAGGATTACAGGAGGGAACAACTGCACCCAACTAAAGATTTAGATTCTATGAACTTATTCAATTAATTTATTTATTTAAGACAGAGTCTCATTATGTCGCCCTGGGTAGAGGTAACCCGGCATCACAGCTCACAGCAACCTCAAACTCTTTGGGCTTAAGCGATTCTTTTGCCTCAGCCTCCCACGTAGCTGAGACTACAGGCACCCACCACAATGCCCGGCTATTTTTTGGTTGTAGTTATTGTTGTCTGGAGGGCCCGGGCTGGATTCGAACCTGCTCTGGTGTATGTGGCTGGCGCCCTAGCCGCCGAGCTACAGGCACCGAGCCAAATTATTTAATTTTAAAATGGGACATGGTTATACAAGAACCATATTTAGTAATCAAAATTTCAGGCAATTCCGAAAGTAAAAATTCCCAAAGTGAAACACCAATGATTTGAGACGACAACCTCATAACCATTTTCCGAGGCAGCTCAGAAAGCAGGAGCCAAGATCCAAAACCAAGTCTGTCTGCCCCAAATTCGATGCTCCTTCCACTGCACTTAACGTTTTCAGCGTTTACAGTGCATACAAATGACCCGAAGGTCTTAAAATACGAACTCTTAAGTAGGTCAGGGGTGGGGCCCAAGAAAATGCACTTTTAACAGGCGCCCGCAGGAGGCTGATGCTGCTGGCTGTCGGGCTACACTTTGTATGGCAAAGCCGAGGGAAAAAGACTACACGGAGACACTCTGCGGACTCTGAACTTTCACTGTCGCCAACTGTCCTTGCTCCGGAACCCCGAACACACCCGCAGCGACGTCACTGCACAGGTGTGCAGTTAGGTCATTCCCCAACACACCCACTCTGACCGGACACCCCAACAGTCACCGACGAAAACCAATCCTCTCCTGCCCCTCTCTCCCGCCGCGTACTACAGTTTCCGCCCCGCAACTAAGGGACGCAGCCACTCTCTGTCGCAAGCCAGTGACGTAAAACGTATCCAACGTGACCTCTACGACCCAAGCTTCAGGAGAAAATTCCTCAGTTCGTCAGTTCAGCACGTAACAACAACCGCGGGTCCCTTTGTACCTGAAAGGGGCCGCCAGATGCCCAGACGAAGCCACCGCAGGGAAGGAGCCGCCATCGCCCCGGCGCAATTCATTGCCAGGACGACAAAGCAGCCGCTCAGTTAAATGAGGGGAGCCAATCGTGCCCTTGGCGCGAACTGATGATGCAGAGCAGGCGTAGGAAAGACGGTACCCTCCCTGGCCCGGGTGGAAGCGCCCCAGCCCCTGCTTCCGTTCGATTGGTTGGTAAGGGCAAATAGGAAGATTCTATTGGATATGGTCACTGTCAATCACCGGGAAACGGTGATAATGGTGCCTTAGATGCCCAGGACGTTGAGAATGCTAAATTAGTCTCCAAGATTCGGATGGGGTCTTAATTTCTCACCTAAGTTCTTGGGAAGGAAGACTAAAAGGGAACTACTTATTGAGTGAGCCATAGTATTTTCTGCTTTACCTACATACAAAGAGACTTTTCTCTATTTGTGTCATACATCCACTTTAAAATACTTGAAGTTGGCTCAAGTGGCTAAGGCACCGGCCAGGTACACCAGAACTGGCGGGTTCGAATCCAGCCTGGGCCAGCCAAACAACAATGACCAAAAAATGACAGGGCATCGTGGCAGGCGCCTGTAGTCCCAGCTACTTGGGAGGCTGAGGCAAGAGAGTCGCTTTGAGAGAGGATCCCCAAGAAGGGCAAGGTCTGGGAGAACAGGTCTTCTCAGGGAAACTGCAAGGATGCTCTTGGGAATTTGTAGGCTTAACTTCCTGGAACCTGGAAATTTCCAAGTTCTGTGAAATCCTGTAGTTTTGTAGGGGCTAGACGAGCATCTCCCGCTTGATTCAAACTGGCCAATGAGAAGGTTACCTGTGGCATGGAACTTTTAACTGTCAATAAAAAGGGAAAGACCAAGCCAGTCAGGGAGCGCAGCCATTTGGAAATCTATGCCATAAGCTTGCGGCAGATGAATAAAGCCTTTCCTCTTATAAACGTGGTGTTTGGGTGCTCTTTCTCTCCATTGGGCCTCATCTTCCTGCAACAGCTTGAGCCCAGGAGTTTGAGGTTGCTGTGAGCTGTGATGCCACGCCCTGTCACTCTGAGACGCTGTAGTTATGTGCTGAAATTGAATTCACCACATGGTCAATAGTGTCATCTCTAGGTGGTGGGGTGAAAGCTGACTTTAAATTTACTCCTAGTCCTTTTCTCTATTTTCAGATTTTCCACAGAGAACATGTATTATTTTTGTATCCACTTTACTATATTTTTGCTGTGCATGTTATATTGTGGCAAGTTGGGGTGGGGTTTCATTGTTATTTGGAAAGAAGGGAGAAGCATAGAAACAAAACATTTAATATTTGTTGGGATTGTGAGAAGAGACCTTTCACTCTCTACACCCTTGAATTACTTATCTACTTCATTCGAGTTTATTTATTTTTTGAGACAGAGGCTCACTCACTCTGCTGCCCCAGGCTAGAGTGCTGGCCTTGGCCTAGCTCACAGCAACCTCAAGCTCCTGGGTTCAAGTGATCCTTACACCTCAGTCTCTGCCTCCTGAGTAGCTGGGACTGTAGAACCCTGCCACCACACCCAGCTATTTTTTCTATTTAGAAGAGCTGAGGTCTAGCTCTTCCTCAGGTATGGTCTCCAACTCCTATACTCAAGTGATCCTCCAATCTCGGCCTCCCAGAGTGTTAGGGTTACTGGTTTGAGGCACTGTGCCCAGCCTATCAGAATTCATTGTAAAATATTTTAGGATACAAAACGTGTGAAATAATTGAATTTCTAGTTTTTGTAAAACTGTGTTCAAATTAACACTGTAATAATTTAAAATTAAGATGAGCCCAAATACTTAATATTTAGTAAGGCTGATGTAACTTTCTCAGCTAAGGCTACTGAGAACATAAATCTGGCTCTCAGAAGCCTTAAAATGTTCAAAACCTTTGCCATAATCAAACTTCTAGGTCTCTGTTCCTAAGGAGGAAATGTTGATAAAGATTTATAGATGTACTAGTTATTTCTTGCTGAGAAAATTTGGAAACAAAATGTAGAACAAGGGAACATTTAAAAATTATCCATTTGTGGTCAAGTGTAGTGGCTTAAACCTGTAATCCTCCCAGCACTCTGGGAGGCTGAGGCTGGTTGATTGTCTGAGCTCAGGAGTTTGAGAACAGCCTAAGCAAGAGCTAGGCCCTCTCTCTACTAAAAATAGAAAAATTAGCTAGGTGTTGTGGCAGGTGCCTGTTGTCCTAGCTAATTGGGAGGCTAAGCAAGATCACTTAAGTCTGAGCTTTCTGTAAACTATGATGCCAGGGCACTCTACCCAGGACAACAGAGTGAGACTCTGTCTCAAAAAAAATAAGATTAACAACAGATGTCTATTTATGGTATTATGAGTGATTTCATTTTTTTCTGTAGTTTTTGATTTTCTATAATATTTTTATAATGACAAAATTTCAAAAAGGAAAAGCTTGTTATTCTCTAATTCAAAACTAGAAAATAAAATGAATGTGTGTGTGTGTGTGTGTGTGTGTGTGTATATATATATATCATTTATTTATTTATTTTTTTAGACAGTGCCTTATTCTGTCACCCAGGCTGAAGTAAGTGGCACTAATATAGTTCACTGATACTTTAACCTCCTGGACTTAAGTGATCCTCTCACTTCAGCCTCCTCAGTAGCTAGGACTACAGCTGTACACCACCACACCCGGCTAATTTTTGAATTTTTTATAGAGATGAGGTCTCACTATGTTGCCTATTGTTGGTCTCAAACTCCTGGGCTCAAGTGATCATCCTGCCTCAGGCTCCCAAAGTGCTGGGATTATAAGGCAAAAGCCACCACACCCAACCTTATATGTATTAGTTTTCCATTTTAAAGATGAAATAGAACTCAAGTTCATGACTAGCCTGAGCAAGAGCAAGACCCTGACTCTACTAAAAATAGAAAGACTAAGGCAAGACAATATCTTGGGCCCAAGAGCTTGAGGTTGCCACAGCACTCTGCTCAGGGTGCCAGAGTGAGACTCTGACTCTGTCTCCAAAAAAAGGGGGGGACTGTAGCTCAGAGAAGTGAAGACACTTGTACAAAACCACACAATTAAACGAGAAACCCTGCTATTCCATGTCCCAAGCACATCCCATGCATTGGAAATACACCACATGGAACTTACTAGTAAAGCCATACCCTGTATAAAGAAAATACATTCAGAAGTTCTCTTCCCAAGAGTCAAACCTTGTAATGCTACCCTGGCAAAATTAATTCCATTCTTCTCTGATATTTATATAAGTGGGTAGTTACAATCAGATTTGTAGCTGCAGGAATTTACTCTTCCAACTTAAGAGTTAATGCAAACTGGATTCTTCTCTTTGCTGGGATAAGAATATTCTGTGATTGTGTGAGCCTGTAAAGCCGCCTTAGGAACAAGGGCCTGGAGCAGACTGGGGCAAGACAGAGAGGGTTTGCAGGTTCTTTCAAACTTTCAGTTTCCAGTGTTTGTAAAGAAGGAGAGGGTGAAAATTACCTAAACATATATTAGCCTTGGAATGGTTATGAAGTAAGTATACCATTTATGCTACAGAATGCTATGTAGCCATTCAAAAAAATGAGGTAGTTGCTTATATGGAAATATCTTCAGATGTTATTAAGAAGGGAAAAGGTGGCTCGGCGCCTATAGCTCAACCGGCTAAGGCGCCAGCCACGTACACCTAAGGTGGCGGGTTCGAATCCCCAGCCCGGACCCACCAAACAACAATGACGGCTGCAACCAAAAAATAGCCGGGCGTTGTGGCGGGCGCC